>JAOTRI020138247.1:0-10910 GCA_028564885.2 Zoanthus sanctaehelenae
CGACCCCCCCACCCTTCCCCCTTCAGAAATTAATACACACCCGATCCATAAAAAATGAAACCTACTCAGCTGTTTGTTTCTAAAATATCCTCGCTCAAAAGTATAAGTTTGTATATGTATCCTCTAACTATCTATTTAGAACTGAATAAATGAATCAGAAATGAAAAATCCAGCAAAATCCGTGGAGTACCGTGGCCGCGAACATTTGTTATTACTCGAATCTTACAGAGTCAGCACTCCTTAAATGTTCCGTAAACTAAGCAATGCCCTTGGAAGGGTTATGTCTTTGTTCAAATTCATAAGTGTTCGGTGTGTTTCAATAAAGAATATAATTTTCAAATTGCTGCTCCTTAGATTTTGGAACGTTTTATAAATGCTAGTTATAAAAAAGAAACTATTAAGCAACGCCTCATTCAGTATTCTAAACTTCCAAGCTTTTTTAAATGCACAAAACAGATATTTCCAAAACAAAAACAACAAAAGTTTTCTTCATATATACCAGAAATGTGGGATCTTTAATTGATAGAAAACATGCTCCAAAAAATCGGCCTACGTCCCCCAAATTGCGGCAAATTATTTGCTGATTTCCATCAATTTACTGCCATTTGGCGAAAAACGATAATAAAATGTTTTTTTGAAGAACCAAATTGAGAATAGATTTAGTTACTTTTTTCGCAAATTTTGATTGCAGCCATAAAGTTTATGTACAAATATATGCTCTCTCATTCTGACACTGAAATGGCTGTAGTTTGGGTAATCTAACATTTATTTATGTTGAACAAAAATTAGTTCGTGAGCCATTTTTTTTTCCATGACCAACAGGATTCAGCTGTAAGGACTACTAATATTATTACAAGTTACCCATCACTTTCTTTCTCCCATAATGCACTACTCTCAAAAGGAGTAATGAATCTATAATAATTACTCACATTGCGATGTATAATTAAAACAGAAACTAATTTTTCTGCTGTGTGTTTTTATATTTAGTTATCAAAGCTGTTAGTTTCTAGGTATCGAATACATGTCAGCTTTTATGTTTCACAGATTGACACAATTATTATCCCCACCCGGAATGAAAGCAGCAAAACTGACAAAAACTAAGCCTCATTCTGTTTGGAACGATGACGAGATACCAGTGGCCTGTAACTTATTAAACTACAAAGCTAAAAAACTGTCGAGGTTTCGTTTTTTGTTGGAAGAGAACGTAAGCTTATCTTTCTTGGTGGAAGGCACTGGTGGGGCAATCGAGTTCAATCACGATCCTTTTTCATGTTTGTGTTTTTGATCTTATTCTCAAATTATACGTTTGAACAAATTTTATATTATAAAAAACTAGTTGAAATAGAAATATGAATCAAGAGAAAATTAAATATCTTACCTTCAGGTTTTGTCAATAGCTCCGAATTTATGTTTAACAAACATCAGTTGGTTTTGATAGGAAGTCCTAAAACAGAAAAAAACTAAGCTTTTCTGTGATATAACAAGTGAAGAGACAAATAAAAATTCAAATTTAAAAACTAATACACAATTATCAAAAAGATTAATTTGCGCTCAAAGCAGAATTTTAATGGTTTTCTTGCCCAAGCAATTAACTTAAATATATAGAAAGTAATATTAAATATTAATAACAAAACAATAGAAAAATATTCACGGTATCGTAACTAGCGTCTTCTTTGTTTTTATTTAAGACACAATTGTCAGTAAATGAAGTCAGATTCTCGTGATGGTTTGTATTTTGCTATTGCTGTTTGAGATTTGAGTAGTTAAAGGTTTAAAAAGTAGATTTTTTTTTTCTTGCAGTCTCATTGACGCAAGAGTAAACCCCTTTTTGAAAAAGGTCTTTCTCGCCAATTGGGTTCCGAAAAGCAATTTATTAAACGATTAGCAGAAAAAAAAGTCGATTCAGTAAATGTTTATTGCAAGTAAGCTGTCATATAAAACTTTATTCACTAAAAGCAATTTCCCAAGTTTTCTTCATTGAGGTTTACATTATACATTTCACTTGTTTTTGGTTTCTCTTTATTTTTACTCAAATTTAAAGGATAGAAGGAAACGTATTTGGACTGTTTGATGATCAGTCGATTGAGGAAGAAAAGAATGGAAATAAAGAGTTTCAGACCTTGCGACCAACTTCATTCCGTAAACTTTCATTTAGAAAATAGGAGAAGATGTCAAAGAATGTTCTTCTGCTACAAATATTGGTTTGGAGAGAGCGAAAACAACTTAGTACTGATAAAACAATTGCTTTATTCTACTTGCTTCTTCTTGATTCTATGAAATTAAGACGAAGCACATATGAAATACGAATACATATTTGCGCAATGGAAATCAATTTATACTGTGCAGATGCTGGCACATGTATACCAGAAGGGGAATCATTTATACCAGATGAGGATACATATAAACTAAATGGAGATTTACACATATTCCAGATGGCGAAAAAATAAATATATTAGATGGAGATACAAATATACTTGATAGGGATTCATATATACCAGATGTGGATTCATGTATATATATATATTTAGGGAGATAACAGAAAAGGGGCTTCATGGGTAAAGGGGTTAATTGAGGGTAGAGGTACAGAACTAAGTTAAGCTATTATCTCTACTAAATAAAAACCCAGGAGTCTAGAAATGGCATTATAAAATTGGGGCGATGTCATTCGAAGCATGCCCACGTGACAGTGATCAGCATTCCCCTATTGATCTTCTGAAGAGTGGTTTACTCCATCAAAACATATGAAATGTGTTTGTTTCCCCGGAGTTTCTAGTGATTTGCTGGTGCCTGAGCTCATCATTAAGGGCAAAGAAGGCTTAAATCGTGTCAATTTCGAAAACCTGTTTATTGGCACTGTGAACAAACAAAAAAACAAGTTTGTTCCGGTCAAATAGGTTGGTCAGCAGTTTGTCATTCATGGACAAGGGGCCGAAATGGCAAATGTACCTGATCTCTCCAGCTGCAATCTGCATCTCTGCGATTTCTGCCAAAAGGTAGATCTACAGGGAAGGCTTTTTTGGCAGAATGCAGGCCTGGTCCGAGACTTATAAAAAAACTCTAATGTTGGGGGGTTTTGTCCCGCGCAAAAATTTCCCAAGTTTCCCAGGATGCAATGCGCAAACCGCAACTGTTGTTGGAAGGAGTTTGTAAACTGAATTGTTGTTGAGCGATGATTTTGTTGAGCAAAAAATATACAAACAACAGTAACATAAAGTGCACGGGAGCAGAGCAAAATGTGCTATTACTTTTCACTGAATCTCGAGTTATGCTCAAGAGATTATAATCATTTTAATAGAGCTTTCAGGCGGTTTTGTTTGCAGGTAAGAAACGAAATTTAATGTCGTTAAAGTGCGCGCTTTTTCAATGCCGCTTTTTCAATGCCGCTCTACACTGCACTGCACTGTTTTTCTTAAATTTAAGTGTCGAATTGGTTTGTTTATTTTACCTAGTCCTATATGTATGTATATACCAGATTGGAATACATATATACCAAAGGAGGATAAATATATACAAGATTAGTTCACATATACAACAGATATTTGGAGATTCATATCTACCAGATGGGTAAGTTGGATACATATAAAGCAGATTAGGATTCATATGTACCAGATGGCGATTTTTATATACCAGATGGGGACTCATATCTTACAGATGGGGAATGGGGATACATATATACCAGATTAGAATCCATATATACCAGATTAATTTACATAGAAAACAAATATGGATTCATTTAATTTATACCGGATGTGGATACGTATTCTCCAGATGGGGATTCGTTTATACCAAATGGGGATACATATATACCAGATTAGGATTCATATATACCAGATGGGGGCTCACATATACCAGATGGGGATACATATCTACCAGATGGGGAATGGGGATACATACCACATTCGAATTCATATATATACCAGATGGGGATTCATATATACCAGATGGGGATTTATATCTGCTAGATACTGAGTCATATATAAATTATACTAGATGGGAATTCATATATACTAGATGAGAATTCAAAAATACTAGATGAGGTTTCATATATACCACTTTAGGATTCATTATACCAGACGAGGACTCATTTATAGCAAATGTGGATTCATTATTTTCTTATGTACCAGATCGGGATTCATAGATACCAGATGAGGATTCATATCTACCAGATGAGGATTCATGTATTTCAAATATTTCAGATATTCCAGATGGATGGGGATTCATATTTACCAGATGTCATTTTTCCTAGTTGGCATTTCGGGATTTTAATTGCAACAGAAATAACAAACCAAATTAATCTAACAAAAAAGATAACAGGATCTACAAATTTAAGAAGGAAAATGAACATATATAAACAAAAAAATTTGTTCATTGGAAAGGCTATATAAAGTATGAGGTCAGTTATTATATTTATGACCAGAGGTATTTATAATTGAGATTTGATGCCGATTGTACTTACTTTAAGTTTAGTTCTTCAATTTATGGCCTTGAAAGACCCTCCTTTACCCCTCTATACCCCGCTAAAAGGCCAGTTTAGATAGTTAAAACTGACTTAAAGTAAAAATACTCAAGTCGTGACAAAAGGTTTTACTAGTGTTCAACTTAAACATTCCCTAAACTTTAAATAAAACCTCAACTCTAACCAATTCTAAAACTGAACTCAATACAATTTTTTCCATACTCACTTTTAAGATTAGAACCAATAGCAAAACTTAGTGTTTTGTTCATTTTGAACTGATTCAAACTAGTTTTTCTCGTGACCTAACAAATTGTATTACTCCAGCACAATTAATACTGATCATATATAAAGTACCTTTTTCCTTCGGAGCTGAAAAGCTTTACCTTGCACAATATTTAAGCTTATTTTATTTTTAATAAAATTCTAATATATAATCTTAAAATATGATGGAAATCGAAATTCTAATAAAGGTCTAATGAACTAGGAGTTAGTTTGTTGGTATGTTATAATACGCATGCGTTTTGATAAATGTAAATGTTGTCTTCAAATTATCGGTGCGGTTGAAAATGTTATAACACGAATTGATTAGTGTTTTTCCCACATTAATGCCATTCTAATTATCTATGCCACAGGTACTGGCTGGTTATCATGTAACTTAACGAGAAGTTCTTTAGTTAGACCATTGAAAAGGCTCTACTTACTTGCAAAAAGCAATATTGAGTTTCTCGTCATGTTGTCTTACCAACAGCACGGACTTGCCAAACATTTTCGTTGTCAGAACACTCAACAAACATTTACCAAAAGTCACGCTAGATAATCTAGTTGTAAGTAACGTGGTAAATTTTTTTTTTTAAAGAATATACTGACGTTTTTAAAATCAAAAACTTTTGGTAATAAAAAGTTTATCTTTCTTATAAACATTAAGTAAAAAAAGATATATATCACTGGTTTTTTAAAGCAGAATTGCCGAAACCTTGATGATTGACAGTTAATATGTGTGTTTGAGTTTGTAAATAAATATGTTGCATTGGCGTTAAACAATAAATAATACAATGATAAAAATTAATATTTTGAAAACTACAAAGGAAAAAACTGCCACCATAAACATTTGTAATCAAAAAATTCATCATCCTAAATAGGTAAAAAAAAGTTTTATATATAAGAAAGGCAAAAACTTCTAAATAAAAGACAGTGCTCAATGGCGTTAGCCAGAGTGGTAATGTATTGTGGCCCACAACTGCTCAGAAACCTTAAGTTAAAGCTTTGTGAACACCGATCTTAACAATTTATAAGAAATGTTTTATATATTTACTTATAACAGGCCAATGAAACGGCTTAAATAGGTTTGTAAAAATAAATTACTATTAACTGACAAAACGGACAGCATATTTTCTTCTCTAACTTGAAAATTACTGGATGTCACCATTTTGGTAATGCTTAAAAGATATGTTGAGAAATTCCAAAATTTATCTCTAATAAGTGTATAATAAGAGTGACTTTGCGCGTCAATGCGTTAGCAAGAATAAAATTTCATCTTTTAACATATCAATGTTAATTGTCGGTGAGTTTTTGAAGTAAGCAAAAACACCTCCAAAATATATCCACAATAACAAGAAACTGCTAAAGCCGCCTATCATTGATGTTTAGGAAATGAGCAACTGCATACAGAAAACTACCCGTTACCTGCTCGGTGTGAAATATTTACTCAGAAGTTGGACTTAATTGAGATGCTTCTCATCCTACAGCATGAAGATGAGATCAGGGAACTCAGAAAATCGCCTCAAACATGCAAAGATTAATAGTATTCATTTAATTTAAATTTTATTTACTTTTCGGCTCTTGTTGATTAATATTTCCTTTTTTTGTAAGTTTTCTTGTAGAATTTTGGCAATTTCAGTCGTTCACGTTTTGTTTATTCAATACAAAGACTTATAGTTTTGTCCACGCAACCAACGGAGTTGTTTTTAGTTTAACAAATACTCAAACTATCTATTTAAGTCTAAATGTTATAGTTTTTATCAAAACAAACTTCTTCGATGTGTCAGATGGCAAGCTTTTATACTTTCATGACGGCCTTGATCAGACTTTTTAATCTTGCGTCGATTAAAACAGGTAAATCATAAATATGTTGAAGGTTAAA
Source organism: Zoanthus sanctaehelenae (assembly GCA_028564885.2). Classification (NCBI taxonomy): domain Eukaryota; kingdom Metazoa; phylum Cnidaria; class Anthozoa; order Zoantharia; family Zoanthidae; genus Zoanthus; species Zoanthus sanctaehelenae. The sequence goes on from JAOTRI020138247.1 coordinate 6,597, forward strand.
AACAAAATAAACTAAAAAGGTTTTGAGAATTATTTTTAAGAGTAAACAAGGAATTACACAATTTGACGAAACGTTTCAATTGACTTTTGAGTAATACACCAAATGATAGCAATATGTTATTCAGGATAAAATAAGTTTGACAATTGAATGAGTTGATCGTCACTGTCATTAAAATTTTACCTTTTTACTGGCCCTCCCCATCAGGCTAAATAATGCTCTTCTTCACATATGCATGCCATCTTGGACGCACATAGCCTAATTCCTTACTTTGGCTATGAAAAATATTGGCTTCGTTGAAAGAAATATTGAACTTTCCAATTCAGTTGTGGTCGTCATGAGAATCTTGTTTTTACTTCAACGGGACGCAAGGTTTTTGTTATTAATATCAATGTGACACCGAATTCAACCTCTAACTTACTAATTTTGATGCTAGAGCTTTTTTTTCAATTCATTACGTTTTCAATCAATAGCCCAAGTAACTTAGCATAATTTTGTGTTGAGCCTTTCAAGAAGCAACTGCGGTCGTTCGGATCGCGTCTTTTATCAAATCAATATTGTGGCAAAAATGAAAACTAGTAATGACAAACACAAGTCAAAATAACAAACGCTACTTTTGTTGTTTGCAAAGTAATTGTGACGCAGACACGGTTTTCAGGTTTAATTAGCTAGTTTTTAGCACAGTGAAGCTTAAAACGCTTTACTTTCGGTCTAGTTGGAATACAAAAGACAAGGTTTGCTTTCGTAGTCGTTCAAAGAAAACCTTTCTGGACTGTTAATTAGTATGTAAACTTGTTAAAAAGAAAATATTTTCGCCATAGAACTCGACTAAAAAAACCAATAGCTTAATTGCTTTAAACATTTCTATTTTATTGAGTTTATTTTGAACAATATTAGAGTCAATAGCAGTATTCACTATATTTTTAATTTTCTTTTCTATGATGCTGATCTGATTGAAAGTTTTGTTTGAAACGATTTATGCCAATTTCCGCTTAAATTAATGTTTCTTAGAAAATATTCAAGACCAATTTTGATTACACACAACTGTTGGGCAGTATTCTCCTCTTGTGGACTAAAATGTCTTGAAAAAAAATGTATTTTCATTTTTCACTTCAATTGACATGTTTTTCAGTGAATCCAAAGTGTAAGGTTTCTGTAAGTTGTATAACCGCTGTTGCAGGTAATATTGATTGACATTTGTTGGTACTACGCAAAACACCTGCTCCCCGCTACGTTAAATGTTATTCAAATTTTTCTTAAAACTGGCTCTATTTAAGCGCGAATAAGACTGCTTTGAACATTAACCATCGAGAGAATCAGTAGACTGTTGTGAAATCGAAAAAAAGAAATTGTGACTATTTCCGAAAGAGAAAAACAATGGACATTCTTGCCGGAATAGAAATAGGTTAGATGCAATGAAGACTTATTTTAATGAGCTGAACCTGATCTCAAAATAGCTTTTCCAAAGGCAAAAGGACACAGAGATTGTTTAATTAAAAGTGTTAATTTAAGAATGAACCGCCTGGACATAGATTGAAATATAGTTTGCATGCTCGTTGTTAACAGAAACAGTGTGTTTTCGTCTCAGTTCAAGACCTCTTACCATTTTAATTTATTTCATTCTGTGATGGTTCAAAACGTTCCCTCTTCGTAAATGGATTTGTATTACTCTATTATGCATACTTTTACTTTTAACAAAACTTCAATGTTAAATATTAATTTCGAGATTAACTAGTTACAAGTCGAAGCAAATTTGAAATGAAATCGGGTTTTGAACAGAGGAAGAAAGAAGATAAAAATCTTTATCAAAAATAAAATTTAATTTTGTTGAAAAAACTTTAAAGAATTCAAAGTGATTTTTCTCAAAGCATAAAATACAATATCAAGCAGATATGTAAGAATAGAAGTAAAAAGAGATGAACAAAACAAAAATGAATATAATTATTAATAGGCTAAATACAATATAATACAATGCAATGCAATGCAACGCAACGCAATGCAACGTAACGCAACGCAACGCAATGCAATGCAATACAATACAAAACAATACCGGTAAAACCCTGAAGCAGATGTTACAGAGGTCGAATCCTATCAGACCAAGAAAGTGTGCGAGAGACAGTTGCTTCGTGTACTAGTCTAATGGTAGAGGACCTTCTACTAGGCATGGAGTTACGTATGACATGTATGCGAAGAGCGTAAGAGTGTTTATGTAAATGAGACTGCTTGAAACGCCTGCACTAGGGAAAATGAGCATGTGGAGCGCATGAAGGTAGATCGAGAGAGGTCAACATTGTGTAGAAAAACACGACGCTGAGCAGCAAGTTTTTAAAATGTCAGTAACGGGTACTTATGATAGTGATGCTATGCTAAGGCAATTAGCGGAGAGTGTACGGATAAATATAATGCTGGGAGAGCTTCTCATGAATTTTAAGACGGAACGGAACTTTTTCAATCCACGAGTTGTAATTGAGGAAACATGTGAAGGAGAGCACACATGCCTATGTGAGCACCAATACACGATATAAATAACATATACCAAGTCCTTACTGCATTGTGATTCACCTGAGGAGGCTGAGATTCAGGCATATTTCACGTTTCACATTTTATAAAAATTTTTTATAAATAACATGTATTGACATTTCTTACCTTTTTTATCATTTGTTATCATTTGAAATCAAATATTCAAGAAAGTGCGTAAAATTAATATGAGTACCGAGAAGGAAACATGTCTTATTATACAAATCAAGCAGTTTTATCGAACTCTTTCATAGCTTCGACAAAAGCAACGCAACAGTTATTATTTGCAATTTTTTATTTTATATTCACTAAAACTCAAATTAGGTAAATATTAAATAACAACTAGGTCACTGGACAGCTAAAATAACTATATAGAACTAATTTAGTCAGATAATCATTTTTAGTAAACATATAATAATTTTTTAGCACAAATGTGCAAAAACAGAAACATTTAACAAACTATAGACTGAACATGCATATAAAATTATACTGAAAAACACTAAAAAATCATTTGCTATATAAATACTGATTGCTAATAATATTCAAAGCCAGAATTTCGATACAAATTAAGTAAATCAGTTCGTATGAACAATGCTTGAAGGAACATAAGCCCATTAGTCAAATTGTTGGGCAAGCGTATCCTAGCTTGGATTTTTTTTAGTTATGTACCTGCTTACCAAACACGTGTTATAATCATGATTGCTGTTAATAGTGGAGAAAAAGGTGTAGAAAGCTTTTGGAAGTTTGCGTTTGGAAAAAAGGAACATAAAACATGCGGTCTGAAGAACGATTATAAAATATATTTGAGGCATTTTAAACAACATGAATTTTGTGAGAAACATAACTAACAGATGAAAAATAGTCAAAAGTTATTTTATATCCCTTTCCAAGACGTTTCCAAAACGTTCAGGATTTTTTTTACAAATGTATCGAATTTTCCGACGTGTCACAATGAAACGTCACTTACGCCAACCCCCCCTAAAAGTAAAATTGACATATCTTGTAAGCAAAATCGATATGTGAGGCTTCCTTAAGCTTGTAGTTTACTTGAATTATTCTCTACCATGTGCATCGCTCTACTTACATGTATGGAGCACTGTTTTACGGAAATCAACTTTACCCTTTTATACATACGTGCAACTGCCTACAGAAAAACACATGCCCGCTAGTTGGAAACTGCTTACAGTCATCAGTTATTTACCAATCAAGTCACTGTCACCCGCAAGGATAATAAAACTTCGCAAAAATACGTTGGATTAACAGAAAACACAGCTTCAAAACAAGATGCCGAAACCACACCTTATCATTCCGTCACGCAAGCAATAAAAATTCAACAGAACTAAGCAAACATATATGGACATTAAAAGACAAAAACATTGAACAAACCATTTCAAGGAAAATATTAGCAAAAGCCAAGCCGTATAGCACTGCAAATAAACGCTGTAATCTATGTTTATTAGAGAGATATATTATAATCCGTCAGCCCGAATTATGCAGGCTTAACAAACGCTACGAACCCATATTTTCCTGCCGCCACAGATTAAAAGCACTGTTGCGTAACGCTTGTAACCACACGCCATAATATGCTAATTTAACAGTTTATAATTAATTGAAGCGTATGCTTTTTATAAACGTTAAATCTCCTGATGAGTGAGTCGCGTACTCACGAAACAATGTTGTAGAGATAAAAATGTAGTCCGTTTGTGAGTTTTTTCTCAACCTTTATATATATTTATAAAATAACCAAAATAGTACGCGCGCTGTGATTGGTTGAAAAACTGTGGTTTATTGTGCCGATAA
>JAOTRI020138257.1:0-10909 GCA_028564885.2 Zoanthus sanctaehelenae
CAGAAGCTGAAAATGCTCTGTCACCAAGAGTAGTATAAGTTTTAACAGAAGGAGGCATAAGTAACAGTTCATTGCTATAACGATATAAACGCTAAACAATATAACGCGCTCTCTGATTGGTTCAAATCTATGCTTTATTACACCAATAAAGTCATGGTTTTCGTTTGCTTGTTTTGCCGCTTGTTTTTCTATATTATAGAAGCATTAGAGCATAACTTTCTAAGATTTTTAATTTTGGGCGAAATAGAGCACGCGGCATGCAATTTTACAACGTTCTCGTGTCTTTTCCAACAACACGCGTGCCCTATTTCAACCAAAAGTCTTATGCTTAAATATTGAGGGTGTTTTTGTTATTAGAATGTGCTAGTGTAACGTACGGATTGCCTGTTTTATGCCGACTTTATAGTATATCTAAAATTATGTTGACAGAAGATTTCGTTTCCTGTTAAGGTTACCAATTCCTGGCAAGTCAAGGATAGAGGCTTCAACGAAACATACTCCAGTAGTCCTTCAGGTTTGAAGATTAATAAGCAAAAATCTCGTTTTACAGAGCTCCAAGCACGTTTATGATTCTTCTGGGGTCATTAAAATTTTTTTGTCCGCATGAAAGTAAGAAACGTACTAGAAAGTAAAAGTCTTTGGCATCAAAACTAAAATGAAAGTTTGTTTCTGGAACGTGAGACTTATTCATGCTATGGGAAACTGGGAGAAATGAGATGAGAAACTTATGAGCTAAATATCTTAGAAATCAGCGAGTGCGGCAGACGTTGCAACATCAGATAAATATAGGACCAACTGAGAAGAAACAGTAATATACTATGGTAGGGACGGCGACCAGCATGCATCCTGGGGTGGGTTGGGTTGCTGGTTCGAGCAAAAATTACAGTATTAACTGCTATTGTAAGATATGATAACAAATCGTACAAAACACTAGTACTACTCATTCTGATAGTTTTTGTAAAATGTCTTGATTCCAATTTTATTAGCTGATCAAATTCATTTCTTTGAGCCTGGAAACAATTCCGTGGTTACACAGTGCGGGCCCGTGCGCATAGGGGATGAGCGGGGTAAGCACGTACATCAAATCATAGCTACAAGCACAATCATTTATCTGAAAAAAGTCAATTTGTCAGTGCAGCAAGTTTTTTTTTTTGCACAGAATTTTATCATTTTTGTACTGTCTTCAAAATATGAAAGTTAAAAAACGAATGACGTGATATCTGGGCCGGTTGGCCCCAAAATCTTTTGCTCACATCTAGTCGCCTCTCTGGCAAAATTAAACTGCATTGAGCACTGGGTTAGCGCTGATTGATCTGTTTCTGCCGGAACAACTAGATCCTGAAGAAAAAATGTAAATAATGTCTGATAGATTGAAAACCTATCAGCAACAAGCGATCGATAGAATGAAGGGAAAGAACACAGCGCCGCAGCTATCGAGTGTTAGGCACTAACCACTTGCAGTAAGGAAAAGAGGCATGATGCATTCTACGACCATTACGGGAGGAGTTAGAGAACACACCAAGGGATGAGCAGAAGGTTGTTATAGGAGACTCGGATGTCCAAATTGGAAAGGGAAGGATACTGAAGAGCAGAAACCCGATATGGTAAAGCTACCTTATCCATAAATAAGGTGAAGAAATAGGTCCAAGCACCGGCTGATGTTGATAACAATACAGAGCTACAGTGACACGACTGGAATCAGCGTCACGTGGGACAAGATCAAAAGGAACAACAACAAATACTTTCCATAATATTAAGAGAAGGAAAACCCCAAAGACGAAAATCAGATGTTGATAAAACCGGCTGATATACTGATAAGAATATAACGAATGCTATAGAGACGATTGGAATCAACGGCATTTGGAACTAGATCAAAACACGAAACACTCGTACAAGCGATACTTCAAACCTGGCAAAGCAAGAGAAACAATTGGGTGACATCATATACTCGTCATAATATCAAAACTAACAAGGGTAGGAAAACATATGGTGGTAACAACAGAGAGCTAGACACGACTGGAATCACCGTCCTAAAGGACCAGATCAGGGCTCCAAATTATTTAATTCCCTCAGTCATGAAATTCAGAATGCAAATAGCTTTACCGAATTCATCTCTAAACTGAAGACTTAATTTCTTGTGTAAATTCAAAATGCTCATATGTCTATATATTTTTCCTACTTTCTTCTTTTCCATTCTTTTCCCTTTTTTAAATTAAGTTTAGCTAATTATCAGACATAATTGCCAAACAGTATTTTAAAATTGTTATACTTAGATCTCATTTAACATAGGTAGTCCTTTTTATAATATATATCTGAACAGACATAACTACAATGCCGTTAAAAAAAAAAAAAACCAGACACTGTTCATCAGCAGGATGCCCAAATTGTGTGCAACTCTACAATTGGTTTCGGCTCCATTTAATCCTGTACCAATTGAAGAACAATTTAGGTGGAGCCACCCTATATATACTCATCATGGCTTCTACGGGCTTCCTTGCCGTCAGCATAAAGCTAGAAAAATGTAATTAATATTAAAATGGCAAAAATAGAATTAAGAATAAAGAAAAGATCAAAGCACCATACTGTCAAACTAACAACACTTGATGAGAAGGGGAAGAATTCTGATACATCTGATATCTGGCGTACCATCGAGAGTAGAGAGAGCTCTGAAAAAGAAAGGAGTGTAGAAAAAATTGGAAAGGTTAAAATAAATGGATACACGCAACAGTCCATACGTGTACCAGGCAAGGCTGGTCAATGTGGATACACGCAGCAGTCCATACGTGTACCAGGCAAGGCTGGTCGATGTGGATACACGCAGCAGTCCATACGTGTACCAGGCAAGGCTGGGCAATGTGGATGCTGCTTTTTAACATTCTATATAAACTTGGCGCTGAATGCGGTGAACATGGCCAACCGTGATGAAGCTGGTATGCCGCCTTCTTTGGTAATTGAAATTCAATTGTACCGCTCTCAAACCCTCATCAAAACGTACAAAAGAAGAAGTCTGGTCTCAGCGCCCTTGCACAACAAGTAGGCCTGAATTTACTAAGTGATAAAAGTGTAAATTATACACCGTATACTGACGTTTCGGACGCTAGTCCTCCGTTTCTTTTTTATTCGGTGTATAATTTATATATTTATCACTACATTGTTTCTTTAGAAACACCGACGCAGCTCACTTACACCACTAGTTGTCATTCTGTTTAATGTGCCGCACTATAAGGTGGTCATGTGGTGAACGAAGGTATTCAAACACTTGTGGATCTCATCAACCTAAAGAGCAGAATAGGCCATTTCTAAATTACTGTCTACTGCTCAGACATAAAACTTTCAAATCGAGGCCAACCGCTCAAAATGCAGTAAACGTGAGAATAGCGAGAACGTAGCCTCGACTTGAAGGTGTTATTTATGAGCAGTGGACTATAATTCGGAAATGAACGGTCAGACGACACTGTGGAATAGCAGACGTCGACATAAAAATACTCATATATAGCAAAGTCAGAAATATTTTCAGAGTGATGATTAACGATTGGAAATTATATCAGCAACCAGACCAATATTAAAGCAGTGCTTTATCCACCCGACGGCTCCGAATGCTGGAAGATATAAAGGATATTACACGGTGGCGCGACCATATGAAGTTTATGTTCGAGTGGCAAAAATATTTCTCGAGTGAGCACAGCAAACGAGTGAATTTTTTTTTCCACGAGAAGATGAACTTCATATGTTCAAGCCAATGGGTAATTTTCTTTTTATTACATAGATACTACACGAATAAGACAGGAAAAACAAAGGGATGACGTCTGCGATATCTTCAATAGTAAGGATATGGAAAAGATGTCACTCGAATCCCAGATGTAGTTTCATGTGAAATCTACGAGTGGTGAATCATGCAGTAAAACACTCACATGAATGTAATAAATAGAAGTTATTACACGGTTGCTGGAACAGATGAAACTTTAGCTTCGAATGGGAAATATATTTCATGAGTGAGCACAGCAATCGAATGAAATCTTTTTTCCACCAGAAGATAAATTTCATATATTTAAGCCAACGTGTAATTTTATTTTTATTGCATAGATATTAGTACTGCAAAAACAAAGAAAATACTAGATAAAATGACGGGAAAAGCAAAGGAATGACGTCACCGATTTATTTCCTAGTGAGGATAAAGGAAATATGCCATTCGTATCCCGGATGTAGTTTCATATGAAATCTACGAGTGGTGTATTTTACAGTTAAAATAGAATAGTCAGCGATATCATGACTAGTGAGTGTATAGGAAATATGTCACTCGTATTCCAATATATACGAGTGCTGTCTTTTACAGTAAAACACTCATATCTATGTAACAAAACAAAACTTGACCTGAAAGAGGTGTCCACGTTCGTTACAACTTCTTCAGAAGAATCTTTCGCAACTTTTTATTTGATCGGACTTGATATCATTTGACTGACAACTTCTGGCCCGCTGTGATCAATAACGTAGAATATATTATCATGCGAAGGCGATGAAGACAGATACAACATGTCGTACGGAGAGAGCAAGTCAGCTTAAACCGTTTAACTCTATCATCATGCCAAGGCAATGAAGACAGATAAGACATGTCGTACGGAGGGAGCAAGTAAGCTTCAACTGTATAACTCTATTATCAAGTGAAGCCGATGAAGACAAACAAGACATGTCGTGCGGAGAGTACAAGGTAGCATCAACCGTATAACTCTATTATCAAGTGAAGGAGATGAAGACAAACAAGACATATCGTACGGAGAGAGCAAGGCAGCATCAACCGTATAACCCTATTATCAAGTGAAAGCGATGAAGACAGATGCGACATGTCGTACAAAGAGAGGAAGGCAGCTTCAACCGTATAACCCTATTATCAAGTGAAGCCGATGAAGACAAACAAGACATATAGTACAGAGAGAGCAAGGCAGCTTCAACCGTATAACCCTATTATCAAGTGAAGCCGATGAAGACAAACAAGACATATCGTACGGAGAGAGCAAGGCAGCTTCAACCGTATAACCCTATTATCAAGTGAAGCCGATGAAGACAAACAAGACATATAGTACGGAGAGAGCAAGGCAGCTTCAACCGTATAACTCTATTATCAAGTGAAGGCGATGAAGATAAACAAGACAAATAGTACGGAGAGAGCAAGTCAGCATCAACCGTATAACCCTATTATCAAGTGAAGGCGATGAAGACAGATGCGACATGTACGGAGAGAGCAAGGCAGTTTCAATCGTATAACCATAGAGCTGACATTATAGATGGTAAACGCAAGACCTAACAACACCTGGCATATGAGAACGCACAGACAGAAGAAAAACAAATCTGTGGAGCCATCAAGTTCCTGCCTCAAGACATAAAGAACTAGATAAGTTCCAACTCATCTTCTCCTGGAGACATCAAGAAACGAAGACAGCCGCTGATTACATATACAGTACTGGAAAACGAAATTGCTAGCCACCTCGCCCACGAAATCGACGTTGCTCACGGTGTTATCTTGCGCCACAGGAAGCCCATTCGTCCAAAATAGTATGCTACTTACTCGCTTCGCTTGCTCGCAGCAATAAACTGTGTATCTATAAATTTCAACAACAGGATTCAACAATAAGAGGAATTTACCCTAAATATCGAAGAAATGACACTGCGGCAATTTAACAGGGGTCTGCAAGAAAGCGAGACGGATATTTTCACAATAAAAACACTCTTACCGCTATTGGGGGGACAATCTTTTCACAGAAGCTAACCAACCCCTCAACAACGTTTTGAAAATTCTTTGCAAGAGGCGACAGAGGAGCTGAGTTACCCTACATCCATTCAATGTTGACATTTTCCGATGAAAAAAACAGAAAATTTCAACAGTAACAAAAGAATCGAATAGCCAACAACTTGTACACGGCTTGAATCCAGGTGGCCGGCTCACGGCTGCACTTGCAGTAAATCTTTATAGTAAACCTTCCAGGCAGTATTTTCAAACAAAACATTTGAGGTTTGAACTGGACTTTTCTTTGAATATATCTGTCAGAACCCCCCCAAAAAAACAATTTCCTTTAGCGAAAATCATCAATCTTTTTCGTTTCATTTCACTGCTTCTTCTTCAAAAGGTCGCATGACCTTCGTATCATGTGACTTTGTGAGCGCGCATGAATCGCACGACGCTTTTTTTTTTCCCGACGGAACAGTTGTTAGTATGTTGTTTAGCTAATATCACAAAACGAGTTAGTCTTTGACCCACTAGTTGTTCAGCTTGTTTGGTACATACTAAAACAATTATTCACCTCAGGGTCAGTGAATATAGCGAATAATTACCTCTATTCAATTCCACTTCGGTGAATAATTGTTAATTATAGATCGTATACATTTCTGAGGTTCCAAGATTAATAGCCCGAGTAAACGCCTTTACAGGCGTCTAGTTTATTTTATATAGATCGTATACATTTCTGAGGTTCCAAGCTTAAGTGTAGCCCGAGTAAACGCCTTTACAGGCGTCTAGTTTATTTTATATAGATCGTATACATTTCTGAGGTTCCAAGCCTAAGAGTAGCCCGAGTAAACACCATTATAGGCGTCTAGTTTATTTTATATAGATTGTATACATTTCTGAGGTTCCAAGCTTAAGTGTAGCCCGAGTAAACGCCTTTACACGCTTCTAGTTATTATCAACAAGTGTGTGTTTTCATAGCGTTATAAAGATGATGTGAGCAATATGGTCGGCTGCTGTTCCGGGGATTTGGGGGCGGGGAAGTTCTCCACATGAGATATATAGGTACGTGCTGCCCTATAGGATATGGTTTTCAAGCTTTTAGAGCATTTTCTGTTGTTTCTGTTGTCACATCTCTGTTATTTACGAGAACTTTACATTTACAGAGAAGAGCCGCCGTATTAGAAGATATACGGTATTGTAATTACACGTTCTTTTATAAGAACAACTTTATAAGAACAACAAGGCTCAAATTGGTCAAATTTTAAGATGAATTTTAAAACAATTTCAGGCTGAGGCTCTGAATATCTATGAAAACATTTTATGTAAAGACTTAACTAAAACGTCAATTTAACCTAGCAACAAAATATAAAACGCAAGAGGTCTGGTGGTGTTTCGCATATTTGTATTGAACAATGCGAGGTGAATCGTTTTGTAATGCCTTCAGGGTTGTTTCTATAATGTTTTTTCTTTAATTTGAGTTTCTAGAATTAAGAACAGTTTGAGAGTGAAATCACCAAAAAATTAAGAATGATGAGCTTCCGAAAAATGAACTGGTTGTTTATAAAAATGCGTGTAACTTGATTACTCAAATCTGCGTGCCGTTCTAATAAAACATTTCAAACTTACTTTTTTAAAGCGTTGTTTACTACGGTAGCCACTGAAATGCATCTTTTTTGCAAAATTCTCCGTTCTTCATATAAGTACTGTTTAAAAAATGTTATGACGAAACAAAGTTCATTGTGGTGCGATCTCGCGCAAGCTAATATAGATTCATATAACTTGTGAATTTGAATCAGATCATTTTGAAAGTGCAGTTTATTAAAGAACTCTCTTATAGGAATACAACTTAACTATTGCTGAGCAACTGAATAAACTATTTATAAAAGTTAAAGATAATCCTAATCGAGCATTGAATAATTTTAGTACCAAATTTTTCGGATATAAATTCAAGATGCGCGCGCAGTAGGCTCTTTTATTTGCTCATAACAAATCTGAATAGATTAGTTGTGAATAAGATTTGTTGCGAGCCTGATGTTAGTCTTAAGCAACAGTTGCGAAGAAGAAACGAATTAAACTGTCATGGTAAGCTGTTGTAAGCTTTACGCCGAGTGGTTCAATATTTTACTAGCTTACTATTAAACTCAGTCGTTAACCTAACAATTTCGTGATTTGCATTTTTACTTTACAAAATACTTTCTAACTTACCATATTTATTTACTCTCTTACTCACTTACTCACTCACTCACTTACTTACTTACTTACTTACTCACTCACTCACTCACTCACTCACTCACTCACTCACTTACTTACTTACTTACTCACTCACTCCCTCACTTACTTACTTACTTACTTACTTACTTACTTACTTACTTACTTACTTACTCACTTATTTAATTACTAACCAACTTATTTACCTACCTACTTACTTAGTAACTCACGTAACTACATACTATCTCGCTTACCTACTTACATAACAATTTATTCAATAACATATTTACTAATTATCAATTTCAATGCTTAAACATTTACTACTTATTAAATTTATTACTAAATTACAGCTTATTTATAACTACTACTATAATTGTTTACTTAGTTTTTTACCTACTTATAACTCACTCACTCAGTTACTAATTACTAGCTATATACTATACTTACTATACTTTTTATTAATTAGTTACATTCTGAATTGCTTATTTTGCCTAGTTGGTTATTTACTTTTTTCTTTACTGACTGACACATAATGTTTTATTATGGTATAAGGATATTGTATTTTGGACGAAGGCAGGATGTCACTGTCACACGCGGAAGACGTTGTACGCGTCTGGTTAGCCAAGTTGGTGCCAGTCAATCGTGCGGGAGGCTCGGGTTCGATTCCCGCCCGGACCAACACTCAGGGTCTTAAAGTGAATTTATTTATTCATTTATTCTTGCCATTTTAAAGATTATTTATATTCATTTTCTAATTAAAGATTGTAAGGGAACCCGTGGAAGCCATGACGAGGCTTATAAAAGGACTACATATGTTAAAAAATATCTAACTAAGTATGTCAATTTTAAAGAGAAAGTGCAGTCTTTGCTCTAACATCTGCAAATGGTTAGACTTTTACTTCTTCTCGGATAAGGACGTTAACCCACAGACCCTCGGGGATTATATCTATGTGTGTGTGTTTGGGTGACGTAATGTGAAAGGTCTCTGTCCTTAGAGTGGTAAATTTAAAGATGGTGTCCCTAATTAATAGGCCTTTGGCCGGCTAGAAAAACTTGACACCTATAAATAAAGTCTTTATATATTATATTTTTATGATCAATTCAAATCCATACCGTATTGAGAGTTGATTCAAAGCTGCATTAGCATTTTGCTACACGCGATATTTATGCTAAGCGGTCGAATCCCATGTTGACTAGTTCATTCCCGATGCTATACTACCTTAAAATTGAACAGTATTGTCACTACTGACATAATAGCGTATTCGCAGCACTCACCTTAGAAATTACTGGTTATACTAAACTATTCTTAAGATTTGGCCAATGCCAGCCTCATCATTCTTGTATATAGAGAAATATACTACACTTACTAATTTTTTACTTACTTATACTCATATAAATAAAATAAACTCTTTATCTAATGTCAATTGCAAAGGAAGTGGTTATCCATTCTTCCTAGCCTGACGCTAATGTTTTATCGCTTGACGGCTCAGATTTTGGCGTGAAAGTCGACTTTGCAGAGGGTGGAAAACCGGAGTACCCGAAGAAAAACCCTCGGAGTCAGATCGAGATCGACAAATCTTTTCCCACAAGCGGAGCCCAGGAATCGATATCATGTCGTAGAGGTGGGAGGCACAACCCATGACCCCTCTGCCAACTTGACTCCCCATCAGTATCCAGTCTATCTAGTGACATAGCATCGCCTATTGTAATTCCTTATCTTCTGCTACAGGGTAACATAATGCCTGCGAGGCCGAAACCTTGTAGTTTCATACGCTTACCGGGGACTGCAATACATGTTCCTCGGTACAGCGAGTATGCCCCTCATGTGGACCTCTTACAAGTGGACCTTTCAAAAATTGACAGTTACTGGGGACATCTCGTTTTTAAGGATCCGAAGGTTTGTGACAGATTTTAGTTTGAATTTATTTATTTATTCATTCATTCATTTATTTATTCATTTATTTATTCTTTTATTTATTTATTTGTTTACTTATTTATTTATTTATTTGTTTGTTTATTTCTTTATTCTAAATTTAGATTACAAAATACCTATTCAAACTCAAGCATGCATGTCATGTTTTATAAATTTGTCCATTATAATATAACTATATGAATTTGGACGTGGTTGGCGCAGTTGGTAAGATCTCTGCTTTCCAACCATAAGGTCTCCGGTTCGATTGAGATTCGAATATTTGTGTGACCTTCTGTTTTCGCCTAAGCCAACTCAGCGTTCCATTCTTCCTGGGTAAGTAAATAAGTTCTAGCGTCGGCTGGGAGCTAACCTGGGTTTGATTAGTGTCCCGTCCAGGGGGGGGGGTAATAGCCTCTTATCCGCTTAAAACTATGAAAACCAGAGATGGGCGGCGGCTCAATGGGCCACGAGGCTCGTAAAGGATTTAGCTAGATTTTTTTCGTTTTTCAGGACAGAATGTAAATTACAATGCTATGTGTAAAAACAACATAGGACTTGAGTGTATTTATACTGGACTAACACTTAATTAGATGTAATATATCAAACACGAGAGACAGTGTCTCATATTTCCAAACACCTAGAACAGAGTTGATAAATATGAAGCGCAGCGGAGTATTTTTTAACGAAAATCCATGTTTTTGGAAATGTGATGAAACATTGTCTCTCGTGTTTGATTTTTATTCTGAATCGAAACTTAAAGTAAGAAGTCAACGAAGAAATGAATTGAAATCATCAAAATGTAGCTAATTAAGATCACATTTCCAAACCATGATTACAGTTACGATTTCCTAGTTGTTTTATATTAAATTTGATAAATTATTATAAAGTTTAAAAATTTATTCTAAATTATTATTGAGGTTGTCTTACAGGTTAATAAAGTGATTATGAATATTACTTTGATGATCATATTTCATCGTAAACTTAATTTCTTTTTTCATTACTTTTATAAACGAGTGGACTTTGAGAAATTTTATGGACCGTTGGTGGGAGAGTGAGTGCGCAACCTGTGC
>JAOTRI020138268.1:0-10908 GCA_028564885.2 Zoanthus sanctaehelenae
TTTGTATTGTGTGAGAAGCGGATAAAAAATTATTATCATAATAGACCTGACAGATCTAGTGTTCTAATACTGTTTTTGAAAGTCTTGAAAGTTTGAAGTGTTCTACTTGAATGGAAAAAAAAACTATAATAATTTGTATTGTGTGAGAAGCGGAAAAAAATTATTATCCTAATAGACCTGACAGATCTAGTGTTCTAATACCGTTTTTAAAAGGCTTGAAAGTTCGAACTGTTCTATTTGAGTTAGGTAATGAGTTCCAGAGTTTTGGTGCCATAAACCTCCACGATTTAAGGCCGTATGTTGTAGAAGTGTCCTTTCAACGTCTGATTAAACCGTTCTACGAGTGCCGCTTTGGAATACCCAGACTTCCAAATTGATGAATGTCTAATTTTCGAAACTGGGCTCGTACGATCGTATTATAAAATTCTTTTTCTTGATCCGTTTGAAATTGTCGGCGTTGTCGGGGTGAAGCCCGTTTCATAACACTTTCCCGGGCTTGTTTCGTTTTAGGTCTTGATTTAACGTGCATTGGTTCCTTCGACGCATACTTGGACAAGGCATGGATCACCGTGAGCAAATACTTGTTCCCTTGGTTATACTAGCTCAGATTTCGCATGTCTACGAGATCAGCAACCCATTGATGATCGATCCCCATCACGATGACTGAGGTGGTAAGAAACGTATGGCGTACGAGGGCGTACGGCCACATCGGTTCAAGGGCTTGTTGTACAGGTTTCACGGGAATGCGATGTGCCCGAGCAGAAAGCTGAATGCCTCCAAGACTTCCTTTTTAAGAAGGTTGTTAATACGTTCGGCGTATGGTTGCGAATTAGCGTTTGCTGTTTTTCTCCATATCAAACATTGAATCTCATCAACAAATCTATTACACACAAACGTCCAACAACACCAAATAGTGTATTGCCATAGTCCAGGCACTTAATGGGGTACATCACTCAACATCTCTTTTTAATAACGATAGGTTTGTGTGGTTGGACAATGATACGACAAACTAGCCAGATACGACGAGAAGCGAGCGCAATGATTCGAACGATTTCCTATCACCTGTTGCAAAATGAACAAACGTTCTTCTTTACTTTCCAAAAACACGTAAAAATATTTTATCCGTTACACAAGATACAACATTCTGGCAAGGCTACGATACAGTCACCACTTGATCAACATACTAACACATTACTTGTAACCTTGGTGGACGCTCTTTTTATACTTTTTTTTACAGATATTTTTAGAGTATTGTGTCATACACGATAACGTATATCAGCACAGTCACTCCTGGACGTTCATTGGCTCCTTTACGCCTACGCTATCTTTGCTTCTCTCTGTTTATGATTGGTTTCCGTTTATTTCAGATGCAGTATACCTATTGTGGACTCTGCAGACACTTTTTATAGTGGTACTCCTTGGGAAATCACTGCATGATCCTAAACATGAATTACATGTATGACTATCGTTGTAGTCTCAGGTTGCTTTGTTTACGTCAAGTGTCATTACTTGGAGTCTTTTTAAGGCATGTTTTTGATTTTTCAAATACATACAGGACCCTACATTCCACGGGGACATCATCTTTTTACAGATTGTATTTCCAGAGAATCTCTAAGATGTTATCTTTTTTGTCCTCTGACACTCTATCCATCCTTTAATTATACTTATCTTTAACTAACACATTATGGTAAACGATATTTTTCATGATTTTTTTTAGATTATATTCAACTATTGGTTCGACCATGAAATCGAAGGTGGTGGCACGAACACGCGATTCGGATTACCCGTGATGTAACGGCAGTCGTGGAATGTGCCCATGATACATTTTCCGAAATATAACCCATGTCATGACATCATTGCATTTATGATTGGTTCCTTTCAAACGAGGCTCATTTTATGTCTATATCATTCGGAAACTGTTGCTCTCTTATCATTTCTTTCATCATGGCCGGTAACACAACAACTTCGTTGTCTTGGGACAATGAATTGAAAAGGCAACAATCCCGCTAACAGCGACACCGTGAAGGAGGACAACACACCGAGTTGAGTGATCGTTTCGAAGGACATTACTATGATCCTAAATGTATGAAAGATTACAAACTAACAGGTCCACCTTCCGAGAAAATCAAGGCCGAACATCTTTTTCCTGAATATGAGGAAATGGTGGAAACGTTGTTAGAAGGCTATCAACCCTCTCCCGTCAAGTATTGTCCATTTCACAACGTTTCAAAGGATAATAAAGCATCCCCTAATAAATGGCATATTACCGCTGTCCCGTCAAAGCTTGCGTCATGTTTTGTGTTGCCGATTGCCTCGATGATTGGCTACATGGGCTCTGGAACACGTTGCACCGCTCCTGTAACGAGCAACCCAATCAAGACCTAAACATCAGTCTGCCCTTCATCTGTTTTTGCAAGCATGAACCATATCACAATTTGAAGCTGAGTAAAAGTAACTCTGCCAAAAATCCAAACCGATTCTACATGTGTTGTCGTCACAAAGACAAGGAAACCAACACAGGGTATAACTTTTTCCAATGGCTCGATCTTCCGCTCCTCTCTTGCAATCCTCAAACTTAGAAACCCCAGCAACAAGCCTATGTTGTATTAGATTTGGAGGGATTTATACTTCAGAGGGGTTTCGTAGCCGGTGAAATGGGATTGTGCAGCTACGATGGTCGTCATTGTGATTCGTATCATTATTATCCAAAAACATCCTATTGGAATTTATCAAGCAAAGACACTTGTCACGTACAATACGTCAAAAAGAACATTCATGGCTTATCATATTCACCCTGGTACAAAGCACGACCTTAACAGAAACTGTTACAGGACATACAGGACCTGTACGCCAACCATAAAACGGATGAATGTTCTTAAGAGAATAAAAATTATTTTTTATTTTTATGCATGGCAGGTAGCATTCCATTATCGACATAGTTGGCTCCTTCTCAGTTAGCACGGGAGCAGTTTCAACAATAAATATAAAATACTTTGATCTAAAATTTAGTCCGCGTTAGACTGAGATTTATGTGAGAAACATCGTACAAAACTGCAAGAACTTCATAAACAGAATTTTTGTTTATTTCTCAAAAAAGAAAAAGTATTATTCTTCGGCAAGGAAAAACTTTGCTGTTCACTAGTCTTTATTTGACCACATAATACACTTGTATAAAACGATTCTCCTGAGCGTATATGTTAAAAGAATTTAGGCACTGAGCTGAAAAAGCAGACAATTCTAAAACGAAACTTAACAATTGAGATTATTAATGAATGCGACAAAACCTGGTCAAACCTCGTTTTCTTAGCCAACCAAGCGTATGAACTTATTATCGATGACCTTCGCATAATAAAAATACTAAATACTGAGAAACTAAATAGCAAAAATATTAAAACGCTATAAAATGAAACAAGTATAAAATCATATTTCCACATGTAAATTTATTGACATAATAAGCTTAGATCATCAATAAATTTACAGTACAATGAATATTCAAACTCTCACCAATCAACTCAGTTGACCAATTCGCTCATCCGATTCAGAAGCCATGTGTTACAATTTATATAGTAAGTTAATTTTACTGCGTAGCCATTTCCCGATCAGATTATAATGCAATTACAATAGCAGTTAAATCCCTTCCCACAAAATTGGAATCGCAGAAATTTCAAAGACAACAACGATGTCACAAAGCAGAGTTTCAGCTCCATTCTTTCTATGAAACCGCGCAACCATTTTTACCAGCACCCTACTTCTCCTTACATAATTCATATAACAAAAAACAAATTGGTAATGAGATAATGAGAATTGATCAAAGAACGCAAACGATTAAAGATTAAAGTTAAGATTCTTTCGGTAGCATTTTCACTGAAAAGTATAAATTATTCTAATGTTGAGAGAATTTAAGAAAACAAGAAAAGAGAAGCGCCATCTGCCAGACTCTAACAAGACGAGATTACCAATTGGTCTACATACTAGCATTCCTAGTGTGCAAGATTTTGAACACATCACTCACCAATGTAAGATTATCAAAAATAGTGAAAAACTTTAAAACTTTTTGTTCCGTGTTAAAAAGAGTCCAATTTTCGATTCAAGCGCAAATTTGTATGGTGTCCCATTTTCAAATGACCTTGATTGGAACAAACATTAAAGGCGTTAGAGTACTGAGTTTTATCAGATAAAACTAAGTTGCAGTTCAAAGTTTCTACAAGCAAGCGTCAACCAACGTACTCCCTGAGGTTATTAATCTCGAGACAGTTTTAAAATTAGCTATAGTTCTTCGAGACTCAGTCAATTAGAAACTTCTAAATACGATGTTGTTGTCCTACAGATCACTGAAGACTTGAAGAAGATCGCTGCCTGGTGCTGTCATAATAGCCTCCTAATAAACCCTGAAAAAACAAAGGTGTTGCTACTGGGGACAAAACCAGATGCGAAAAAAGTTTCGGATGGATTTTGTGTAACCCTGCTGGGGAAAGAGTTGTCACCAGTCTCCTCCGCAAACGATCTTGGTATGCAAGTTGACGAAACCTTGACGTATGACGAACACATCACGAACACTGTTTCTTCCTGCATAGGTAGACTTTCTCTGAATATAATCAACGCCTTGGTTTTCAGTAAACTATATTATTGTTCCTCCGTCTGGTCAAATACGTCAAAAAAGAACATTTTAAAGCTCCAAAGAAAACAAAATTTTGCAGCAAGAATTGTTTCTGGTACCAGAAAATATGACCAAGTAATACCTGTTCTCAAGGAGTTAAACTGGCTGCCTGTCTGCAATATGCTGTCGCTCAGAGATGTTATTATAGCTTTTAAGTGTGTGAAGGGCTAGCTGGCCCAAGTTACCTATGAGATAAATTCACTACACGCTCACGAATCCATTCTATTAACAATGGCAATAAAAATAAGCTATCTATTCCAAGATATAAGTCCGCTGCTGCTAGCCAACGCACGTTTTTTTTATCGAGCAGTCACTCTGTGGAACTCAATGCCGAGCAGTATTACGGACAATAGTTCCCTTATCAGTTTTAAAAAAGATTTAAAAAATCATTTGTAAACAAGTGAATTTTTTAAATAGTAACTAAGTTTAGAAATATATTGTGTGTAATAGATTAGATTAGAATTTTAAACACTTTGTAAATAAGCCTGAAAAACCCCCACTGGAGAGCTTATCATTATTAAATTAAATATTAAAATTTAAATATTAAAATCTTCTTAAACATTAACATCTTCTTCTTAAACATTAAAATTTGCCAGTCAAAAATGAATCAAAAAGTGATGCAAAACTGTCTTGTAATGTTACTTCTCTTTTTCTTCTTGTTTTTCTTTTAGCTCAAGCAAAAACGGATTGTAATTAGTTACCTTCAAACTTGTCACATTTTGTTAATACAGTTCCAATCAGGATCTCTTCTTGTTCTTGTTGTCTTGTGGAAGTTACGGAGTCAGGCTGCTTGCCATTGTCATTGCCATATGCCTCATCGTCCTAGCAGCACAGACAGGGAAATAAAAATGTGTCTCACTCCAGTAAGTTTTTAAGAAGAAATACGAACAAAAAGACATAGTGTAAAAGGATAGCAAAACTATGGAGAGAAGATAGATAGCGCACACAGTAGAAAACTAAGATTTTGAAAGATAACGAGAGACAACATTTATTTCTCTAGTTACGACAAAGAAAACGCTTTTTGCAGCTTACAGTATACACAAACAAGTATTTTAGTTTAAGATTTTCATTAAATTGGAAGAAACATGCATGGCGGAGTTATTGAAAGTTAAAATTACAGCAGGCTTTTTCGCCTTCGTCATTGTACAGCGGTGAGAAACAATAGGCGTATTATTGTCGTAGATGAAACTTATGCCCTTAATGGTACTGAAAATGTGACAATCGTTTGGTTTTAAGCTTAAAGAGAACTGATTGGCTAATTAAAAGAATTCTTCATTTTCGGCTAAAAGAATTTACAGTGGATTTTAAAACAAGATTCCCATGTACTCATTTGTTCATTCATACCGAACGCCAAGTTGTTCAAAGGAGAGTTTGTTTCAACCTATAGTAATTAGGCTATCTCGTTACAGTTAAACTGCGTATCCTAGGAACATATAACGCCCATGTAAAATGTTGTAGTGTAAATAGGTGTTTAGTTGATTTAACCCTAGGGTTGTTAACTCGAGGATACTAGAACAGAAGTGTTTGTTCATGCTGACGTTAAAGTCAAACTTTTCTACTGCCAAAACTTCTGTTTTGGTCGATAAATCACGAAACAGAGAAAGCAGAGAAATCCTCGATTCAAAAATAACCAACCAGTTCCTAAGCGACTGCCATCAACCCAGTATGAAATGCTTGTCGCACAATTGGCGAAGTGCAAGGAACTCGGTTAAGGGAAAAATGAGTCAACATGTACAATCATGATTAAAGTGATAAAGTTACGAAAAGTTACTATGTTTAATTTTGTGGCGATTGAAATGAAATTGGATGAAAAGCTTTAGTCAGCTGCATGCGTCGACGGTAGGCCAATTTTCGCGACCAAGAAACCCCTTTGCAATTTTTAACCTAAACTTAAAGTTTTTTTTTTATCATTGAGTTAAAAAGAAAAAATTTTAAGTAGTACTACCAAATATAAACAATCTTTTTTGAAACGTTTAAATTGGACAGTTTTGGGACGATAGCTGTTATTTTTGGCCGACCTTTAATTTATTTTTTAAGTCTTTCTAAAATGACGTATGAGCTTTAAGAATTTACAGACTCAATTCATTCCGATTTTAACTTTGAAGTATATATGGATCCCACAAGTTTATACTAGATAACCAGTATTGGATACTACAATTTACCTGATAAAACTGTTAATAGAACAAAAACTTGCCAAAATGAATGATGAAATACTGAAGATCCACCAATCTCAGGACTCCAGACGAACAATGACACGAACTAGTGATAAACAGTAACAAATCCGCCGCCATATTGACAAATGCCTTCCCACAAAGGAGTCAACAGTGAGAAAAGTTAAGTTTACCATCATGGAATATGTGGATCAATTTTTTAATAATAATGGTGTGCAGTATTTATCAAAAGGCATTTTGCATTGGTTTTAAAATCTTTGTTTTGAATGTATTAAAACTCACAGCCTTTGATTTACTGTACACTTTTTCTTATAAGATTCTGAACGTTCTTAAAACATCTTTACTGATTTTAGACAATATAAATGATACATGACCGCATGTTGTACTCTTCTGTAAATATTGATTTGTACATGTACTTTGTACTGTCTTTCTTGCCTGAGAACTGCGCATGCACTTTGGTAATAAATGAAAAACTTGTGATGTAAAATTGTCATCTGCAAACTTTAGTCAAGAAGCCCAAGCAAATTTTTCAGTAACACTGTATGAATTATTTCATCATAAATAAATGATCTTCACCTTTTCTCAGCCTTAGCTAGCATGTTCTTGACATGTTCTTCAATTTTTGGCGATTTTCTACCTTATTTTTTTATAAAGAGGGTTCTTATTAAAAGAAAAAGTGTACTTCAACATTTTCACTTTGCCTTGGACAATAAAACGTTTTATCTTTTAAATTTCCAACTCATTGGTATCTTAAGTGTAAACAAAGTTACAAGAATCAGTAGGAATAGGATTCCTGTATAACTATATATAGTGATTCATCTACGAATTACTATATATAGTTCAGCTTTAAGTGATTTAATACTTTCCTAAACTCTATACCCCTGGTAATGGATTCTTGATAAGCAAACTAACTGACGTTTTCTTACTTATACTGGAAGTTGCGGGCGCACAGCAACAAGCAGAACGTACCACCGGAAGAGATGTTGTAGAAGAAGAGCCCCATCCATATACGATATCTTTCTTTCTCTTTCCTCGCAACCACGAGACAAACGACCCAAAGAAAGTTGCTAATACATCGCTGAAACATGCTACTAATCATTCTGAATATGTTACGGGCCATAAAATCAATGATAAAGGTTGGTTTCTCAGTCGCATTCTAGAAACTAGAAAGATCAGTTAGAAAGAGTATTTTTTCATAATTTTTTTTAAATGAGAAAAAAGCTAGAACAAAATTTTGTTGACAAAGCAAAACTAATGGTGCAGTCAATTAAAGTTTTAAAACATTTTAAAGATCTCTTTGGCTTTGTGGATTTATTTTATATTTGCATCACAGCGAATCGCATTATAACCTTTTTGGTTAATTGCTTTTAAAAAGAAAATTTTTATTTTCATGCTGAAAATTTTTCTGTGGGGTAGCTTTCTATCCTTGTTTGGTAGGTACATGAGTACCAGCGTCTGCTGGGAGCTGACCTGCAATGGACTAAATTAAGTCCAAGATTCTCAAAAGGAACGAAATGTACGCCTGCTCCATGGGCCGCGTAGCTCGTAAAAAAGTGTAGCTTTATAGATTCCTCTGCAATCACTGTTTTGTTTAAGTTGTCTATTATCCTTGCACTTCATTTTTTTTAAAAAGGTTGCTTTGATTCTGAGTTTATTTATTGGGGACTGATCTTAATATTTTCTTCCTGCTTCGTTTTCTTTTTAATGAATTTTTACCATCTTTTCCGCCAACTTTATATTTAATTCACACCTTGCCCTTGTTAATAAGTTCATCATCATCATTCTAATTTTTAAAATGGTCATTGTCTTTAGCTTCTCCTGTCTAGTGTATTTTCCCCATTCCCTCTCTCGCCCTCGTGCATCCTGCCCATTCCCTCTCCCGCCCTCGTGCATCCTGCCCATTCCCTCTCTCGCCCTCGTGCATCCTGCCCATTCCCTCTCTCGCCCTCGTGCATCCTGCCCATTCCCTCTCTTGTAGTTGTACATCCTCCTCATTACCTCTCTCCCGTCCTCCCGTCCAATCATTTCTCTTCTCGTTTTTATACATCATCATTAATCCCTTTCATGTCTTTGTGCACTTCCCCCATCCATTTACTTCCTTGTCATCATATAGCATCTTTATTCCCATAACCATTGTTATCATTAAATTTTATATCTAATCATCTTCATTGCTTCAGACGTTAGAACATACAAGAAATTTGGAAGATTCCATGGGGATTTAATGTCATTAAAAATAGTGGTCGTAACTGTTGAAAAGTTTTGTATTCAGATAAGTCGGCTCAATGACAGTAATAAAAATTTTAGAAAATATATTTAAAGACGATTACTTTTCCAACCGAAAGTCTTCGTGACAGTTTGAGGTATATATTGCGCTGGAAATTATGAAAACTTACAATTCCTCTCTGTTGCGTGTATTCGTTGACAGTGGTCGGAGTGAATGCCAAAGGAGGACAAAAGGACTCTAATATGTCTGAAAGTCAGTCTAAAACTCTTTTTCACAACAGAGTAAAATTAATTTTTCTTTTTTAAAACTTGATCCATTAGAGATTCTCGATCTTTGAATTGCTTGCTTAAAAAGATGCAATAACTAAGGTGAAATGGAAAAATGTATAGCAAATGCATTACATTTTTATGCAAGAACAGCGTTTAAGTTGCTTTTTCAAAGTATTTCTCTTTCAAAGTATTTTTGAAACCAAAATGATACTGTCCAATTACTCACCATTTGGTTTTATTTTGGTCCCCAGCAATGGCAGCTGAAGATTCGAATGCTTTGGCTTTTAAAGCTTCACCTAAATTACAAAACACAACTGAAAATCAGAGAATTGCTGCAAAAATCATTAGTACTTCAATGCTAAAAACAGTTTCAAACCGCACAGAAGAACACTCGAGCTCAAAATCAACCAAAGCTTCAGATACGGACAATGTCAGCAAAAATGAGAGTAACAAAGCAGATTCAGAAAAAGTCGAGAAAAGTATGAATGACAAAGCAAATTCAGAAAAAGTCGAGAAAAGTATGAATGACAAAGCAAATTCAGAAAAAGCTGTCGAAAGTGTGACTTACAAAGTGGATTCGAAAAAAGTTGTGAAAAGTGTGAATGACATTGGAAATTCAGAAAAAGTCGTCAAAAGTGTGAATGACGAAGCAGATTCCACTATGAGTGACAAAGCAGAGTTTGTCCCTAATGAAGATGAGCAAAATGATGACCCGGATGTCTCTTTCCAGCATGGCAGCGTGAAACATCCTGCACACGAAATGTATCCACAATGTCATCATTGCGACAAGAATTCCTCTTACGTTGATTGCATAAGCGAAAAAAATTTGAAGATTTGCAATCGGGGATTATCAAATATCTGCTATACCAGGAGCGTTAAGAGGGACAAGATCATTCATTACGAGATGGGATGCGCTGATCACAAGACTTGCACTGCTGCAAGAGCGAAACCTTGTAGAGGTTTGTACAAGCATTTTCTTTTACATCATTCATTACCATGACTGATGCAATGAAAAATTCTTCACAGTTTTTTAGTTTGCTCAACTTTGCTAATTAACAATTAAAGTAACTGACCGGCTACCAACGGTCTCACACTGATCCTGCATTCTGATTGGCTACCATACTACAGGGCTATTTGTGATAGCCTTCTAGAAGAGAAAAATTTGCGGATCAAAATAGTGTAGTCCGTAATATACTGAGCCCCGATCCCTATTAGTTATAATATCAGAGGAGTTCATTGATAATATCAAATTTGTACATTCTGTTTTGACAGATTGGTAGGTTTATACTAAAACAATTAGATATCTCAACCCCTGGATTACGAGTTTGAATACAAATCCATTTGGCCTACGGTTTCATGGGCTTCTTCTTCTTCTTCTTCCTCTTCTTCTTCTTCTTCTTCTTCTTCTTCTTCTTCTTCTTCCTCTTCTTCTTCTTCTTCTTCTTCCTCTTCTTCTTCTTCTTCTTTTCTTCTTCTTCTTCTTCTTCTTCTTCTTCTTCTTCTTCTTCTTCTTCTTCCTCTTCCTCTTCCTCTTCTTCTTCTTCTTCTTCTTCTTCTTCTTCTTCTTCTTCTTCTTTTTCTTCTTCT
>JAOTRI020138279.1:0-10908 GCA_028564885.2 Zoanthus sanctaehelenae
CTGCCATTACCCAGAACGGACTATACTTTAAAACTAAGGGACAAAATCAATGAATTAGCGCTGCCATTACCCAGAACGGACTATACTTTAAAACTAAGGGACAAAATCAATGAATTAGCGCTGCCATTACCCAGAACTGACTACTTGAAAAGAAGTCTGCGATACAATAGAGCAAAATCATGGATTAGTCTTAAGCCTGAGCTGCGTCAAGCTCAGTTCCTTTCCAAGTTTAAAACTTTATTGAAAGTAACAGATGTATCTCGAGCCACGCTCAATAGCTAATAATAATAATACATAAATTATAATCTTTGTATCATACCTATTGTATTTTTTAATTTCAATTTTAAATTCAATGTCAACACCTTTTACAATTTTTAAATGCACGGTTTTCATGAGAAACAAGTGTTTGCATTATCCTTACTATATGATATTTATGTAAATAGCTGATGTAAATCCGTGGGTAAATAAAGTTATATGTATGCATGTAGAAATTGCTAATCGCCAATCTTGAAGAATGGACTTGTAATTATTGACTTTCTTTGTTTAGACGCCGCAGTATATTAAGAAACAAATTGAGAAAGTAAGTTTGAAGCCAGGGACTGAACAAAATGTCGTATCTGACATCTTTTTTGTTGTTTTTGTTATCAATTGTCAATATATTGTCTATAATTTAACAATGACATAACATTGGCTACCTTTGTTTGCCGGATGCATTCCTCTGTGCTTTTTATAATAGCAGAGCAAACGCGTTAGAAAAAATTATCTCTCGACGACTTTGACACTGGCGCATCATATCTAACCAATCACAAGAAAGCGTTCCCACGGTTATTTACATTTCTTCGAAATAAAACGTGCCGGTGCTCGTGTAAGTCTAGGATTTCTTGGGCATATATACAACCCCTACCAAGCGGCTTTCTATGTGATAAGTTCAATCATGTATTCTAATAGAGCAATCAGGCTATAAAGAGAAATCATTCACAAGCGAGAGCCACAGCAAATGGAAAAAAGCGACAGAAAAAAAAACAAGGGTTTTAAGAAACTCGAATCCAGCGCTTCACATAAAGAGGCGATTGCTAGATACATTTCCATCCTGGCAGATGTTGTTGGAGATATTGGTGAGTTGATCAGTAATCAGCACGCGAAAGACAAAGTTGTAAATCGTAACGCATTACTATCAATTTTAGCTAACATCAGATACTTAGCCAGACAAGCACTTCGTGTAAGAGGCAATTGGAATTTAGCCACGGGGACCGAAGAGAACTCAAATTTTTACCAGTTAATAAAACTGCGGGCCCAAGACAACACTGCTCTTTCCAATTGGCTAAGCCACAAGGACGCTAGATATTTGTCTCCTTTAATTCAGAATGAGATAAGGGAGCAGATAGCACTCAGTATTCTGCGCAAAATATCAGAAAATATTCAAGAAGCTAAGTTCTTTTCCATCATGGCAGACGAGACGTCTGATATTTCAAATAAGGATCAATTAGTATTGTGTATTCGATGGGCAGAAGACAACTTGAAAGAACAACAGCTGATGAAATTCTTGCTATTCTGAAAGGCGCCTTGACCATCCTAAACCTCTGCATTGACAACGCATGCGGACAGTGCTATGACGGGGCTGTCACTATGGTAATGCAAAATTCAGGCGTGGCGGCGCAAATCAAAACATTGAACAAGAAGTGCTTGTACACTCATTGCTATGGACATGCACTTAACCTATCAGTCGAAGATTCGGTCAAATCTGTCAAGTGCATAAATGATGCTTTAGTAGACACTATAAAGAGAAATGGAAAAGTTGGTGAAGAAGTCGCCCCAAAGAAATACTAGGTTAGACAACATCAGGGAGAAAACTCAGAATGAATCCAAGGGCGTGCACAAATGTTGTTCAACAAGATGGACCGTAAGAGGTGATGCTCTGGCTGCCGTTTTAAACAACCACAAGGAGCTTATGGATTTTTAGGAGTGATTCTTGGATATTTCGAAACACACGGGAACGAAGCAAAGGGGTAGAGAGCATGATGACTACTTTCCAATTTTACTCTAGCTGCTCCCTGGGAGAGTAAGTTTTAAGACAGACGGATAATTTAAGTCGCACTTTGCAGAACACAGCGATCTCAGAAGGGGAAGGACAGCAGCTTACGGAGGATGTTTGCCTCACCATTTCTAGAGATAGGAATGACGCATCGTTCAATCTGTTTTGGCAAAGAATTTTATACAGAGGAAGAGCAACAAGGAGGGAATTGAAGATCCTGAATTACTTAGAAAAAGAAAGATCCCAGCACATTTGAAGTAGGAAGTGGGCCTCACACCTTTCCATCAACTGCAAAGAAATATTTTCAACAAGTGTACTATGAAGCATTGGACGAGACAGTCCAATGCATTCGGGACAGATTTGACCACAAAAACTTTATTACTCTTTCGAAGCATTCAAGAGGTTCTTCTGAGGGCAATAAAAAGAAAGATTGATAAGCTCGATATTTTTTAAGCTGCTGCTTAATTCCCTAACAAGACGAACATATTTCGTGTTTATTATAATGATAATAAAAATAAAAATAATAATAATAATAATAATAATAAAATGAAACTGAAAAATGAAACTTATGAAACTGTACAGCATATTCTGTGTAGTTGCCCCAAGCTTGCACAGACAGAATGTAAAAAGAGACATGATGCTGTTGGGCGGGTCGTACATTGGGAGTTGTGCAAAGAATATGCAGTGACAAATGGTATGAATGAACATTTACTCAAAAGCGTAGAGAAGAATTAGGAAATAAAACTCTTGTGGGACTTTATTATCCAAACAGACCGTGAGATCCATCACAGGAGGCCAGACATTGTGATTCAGAAAAAGAAGACAAAGGAAGCAACCATTGTGGACATAGCTGTTCCTGGAGATAGTAACGTCGTGCAGAAAGAAACTGAAAAGTATTAAAAGTACCAAGACCTGGCAAAAGATATTAAAAGAATCTGGATGTTTTGCACAATGTGAATAAATAATTTTCGAGCGGAGATTGGGGCATAGGGAAAAGAAATCCCATGTGCTCGCTTAATTGATTTTGATCAGAAAAAAGTATTTTGCGAGAGATTTATTTGTTAAATACACTGTAATTAAGGGAGTAAGTCAACCAAGGAACCTTACAGAATTGTAAGTGTAAATTTTGTTAATCAAAAAATACGACATTGATTCGTTTTTTTAACACGTTAAATAATTTATTTTCAGTTTGACTTCTTCTTCGTTCTAAGATATTCAAGTATACATTTGCACATGTTTTACCCTATTGCATGCAAGTGCGATTTGTTATTAATGTTTGTAGTAGTCCAGAAATTTGTTTCCTGTGGAACTAGTACTTTCTTCCTAGTGTTTTTTGCCTCCTGATCCCACGCGAGGATCAAAACAGTCAAAAATTCTTACTGCGAAGGACATCGAAATAGCAGCTGTATTTATTATTCAAGTCTAGACAAAGCAAAACGACCGAAAGGCGACTTGCAAGACAGGACAAATTTTCTCTGCACAAAGCAAAACGATTGAAAGGCAATTTGCAAGTCATTATAAACTAAAAGGTTCAGGAAAGTTG
The DNA here is from genome assembly GCA_028564885.2 of Zoanthus sanctaehelenae. Taxonomy (NCBI): domain Eukaryota; kingdom Metazoa; phylum Cnidaria; class Anthozoa; order Zoantharia; family Zoanthidae; genus Zoanthus; species Zoanthus sanctaehelenae. Next base: position 3,576 of record JAOTRI020138279.1, read on the forward strand.
GCTACAATTAAGGTAGGATCTTTCTAATTTTATTTCTTATTAAATTTACAATACAAGAAAAAAAAATAGCGTGGCAGACGCTTCCGGATGGTATTGAGCAATCGCAAACTCAAAGAACAGTTACAGTAATTAGTGTGGAACACTGTCAATTCCTGTTCTAAAATACCTCCGAAAGTAGTCCTGAGAGTGTTGTTGGGAAAACGGGACGTTGCTGTCCAAAGTTTAAATGAACTATTTGAAGAGTTCAACTGTGCTTATAATGTTGCATCTGATTTAACACTGCTTGATAACATTTTCAACCAAGTTGAAACAAAATACAGAATTTTCAAAAAACAATTAGATTTAATTGCTGATAGATATATTGAAGACAATACTGATAAAGATGATGAGAGAGTTTTAGAAAATAATGAAATGACTGAAAAAACAAGAGAAGTTAATTTGAAATTCTAACCAAATATGCTGACAAGAAAAAAAGTTACAGACTGGTCCCATGACACCAGCCACGGTCAATATGCAACACTTGAAGCTTTGACTGAAGCAATAAAAAATATGACAGAAAGTTTAAATACTAAATCTAAGGGGCATGGCGGGTTAGAAAAATTATCAGTTCCTGTCTGGGATGGTTCCCGCAAATCTTATAGCACATGGAACAACGAGTTTAACCACTGGATGTTAAAGTACCAACAAGATAAGGAAGAACAACTTCAACGTTTTAGAAAAACCCTTCCCAGAGGGTCTTGGTGGACAGATCAAGTAAAAACTTGTAAAGATATTGACAAAGCGTGGGAACTTTTAGACATTGAGTTTGGAAATCAGCGTAAGCAAATGCATGAACTTTTAACCAAAATTGACAATCACAGTTCTGTAAAAGGTGACTCGAGATCCTTAACAAGATATGCAACCACAATATCCGTATTCATGAGAGACATGGAAGACAACGGATGTTCTGTAAAAGAAGCCTCAGAGGCACCATTTCTGAAGTCAAAGTTACTGTCAAAGTTTGAACCGAGATATTGGGCGAGAAATGCAAAGAGAGAAGAAAACATTTCCAACCTCATTGACTGGCTTCATCGCGAAGCAAGCCTGCGATCACGTGGCAGAAAAGAGAACAATGAAAGCAATAGTGTTTCCAAAGGAGGTTTCCGCCACAAAAGTTCAAACCATTTCAAGGGCGGATCCAGGATTTTTGTTTGGGGGGTACACATGTCAGACGGAAAGCACAGGAAGCCCAATTTTTGTCATAGACTCCAAAAATAATGAAGAAAATAAAATCTAATTATATTACTAAGTTGAATTGTGAGTATAACAAGGCAGTGATGGTCCAAGTGCTTGCTGGCTGTGATTGTTCCAAGTGTTAAGTTTACATGTAAATATTTTATCACAAAATTTATCAAACTTATTTTTCTTTACTCCGAAGAAGGACTAGCGTCCGAAACGTCAGTAAGTTACCTCTTACTTTTACGGTGTTAAACGTATCAGTTTATCACATTACTTTTCTTCAAACAATTTTTCGAGGTACATTTCGTTAAACAATAGTCTATTTTTTATTTACATTTCCACAAAAATAAGAAATAAAAAAGTATGTATTTATTCATTGCAAAATATCCAAGAGCTCTATTCGTCGAGGATGTTGTCGCGCAAACTCGTCAATAATGTCTGATCTGTGTTCAATTCCATATCATAATGGATGTGTGTCAGTAGGAGACCATTCATTCTTTCCTATGTCATAGTAGTGCGCATATAGGTCTTTAGACGCCTTAGACCGCTTATTCACCGTTCGCACTCACACGATGTAACCGGCAATGTACAGAGAATTCGTAGCAGACTGTTTATATTTGTTCCAGTGTTTTTGATGCAGTGTCTGGACGGTCCGGTCTTCTAACCTTATCCCATTTCATTCTCCAAAAATGGATTTCTGTGTCAACGGTTTCAGGCGAAGACAAGTCATCTTGATAGAAGTCTATCAACTCCTTTGTGCCGTTAGACTCAACATGCCCAGAAAATTCCATTACAGAAGGGATAAGTTTCAAGGCTTCAGTTGCTCTTTTGGCTTGTTCTGAGAAGCGCAACTTTAGTTCCGTCAAAAGATGATCTACAAGAGGTATCATTACATTTCGTTTATATTATTCTTCTGCTGTCGATGCAGGGGTGTTTGGTCGATGTTGCATTCTTCCTGCGTTACGGGGAATAGAAGACGTCACGTCAATATCTTCAGCTAGTTTGCATGCTTCTTCATACCATGTAGCACTAAAATCATCTATCTTATCTCTGACATTCTGCAAACTCTTCTGAACAAGGTCTACACACTTATGTGCTCTAACTATATCAATGGCTCTACCTTGCAGACCTACACATAAAGCTTTGCTGTATGCCATGACGTGATGTGTTGAAACCAAAGTTATGACAAAGGAAAACTTTGTTATACCTAACAGCATTGAATTTGCGTCTTTACGTGTGTCTTGATTCCAGTTCTGCGCATTATCTCCACACATTAGTTGAAGACAGCAAACGATTGGCACATAAAATTGTTTGAATACTTCAAATGCATCATGTCGCTCAACCCACCTTGTACGACACATTTCCTTTAGCTTTGTACGCCTTTGTCCAGTGCAGCACTTTTCTATCGCAATTGTCAGTCCTGTTTGTCTCTTTGGTGACAATACTATCTGCTAAGTTCATCATGTTCTGAACGACGCGTAGGGAAAGATTTTTTACTACACAGAGATTTAATATGTGAGAGGAGCAGTGGGTGTGAGTAGCTTCAAAATAGCATTGCTCAATGTTTCTCCGTCTGTACCTTTTTCGCAAGTTACAAAGCCCATGAATTCTTCCCTAATCTTGTTGCTTTCATCTACGAATTGTACTACAACGGACATCTGCTCTTTATTTGCTGCATCTGCTACCTCGTCGGCAGAGACGGTAAAAAACACAGATCGTTCGATCTCGGCCATCAACTTTTTTCTAAGCTGGTCTCCACATAATTTGATCAGCTCGTTCTGGATTGTCTTAGATCGATAGGTGCAGGTTCTGCTGGCTGTTTTGAAATGTTCTTCAAGAACCTTATCACCGGCTTCAACTCGAAAATTCAACAATGCCTGGAAATCCCGGGATTGCCATTGCTTTTCACTAGAAATTTTGCATCATCAACGTCCACATCTTGAAACTTTCAAAATATAAAGTTTATAATCAATATTGTAATAACTTAATTACCTGATGACTTAGCCGCTTTAGTTGGCAGTTCTGCTTCATCCAGCTCGTTTTTGTCAGTGTCACAAACGCTATTAAAATATTATGCATGAAGAGCAAGTCTTGTAAGTACGATCCTAGTTTTGGCAACATGGGACTCATTTTCACAACAAACAATAATCATATTGGCTTTATTGGCATATTGGTCTTAATTTACTATTCTGACTTACCGCTTTTTTGTAAAAAATCCTTTGATTGAGCGTTGCATTTACAGAAATAGACGGAATCGAATTTACTACTAATAACCATGAGGTCATGATGATCTTTGCTGACCGCTACTACGAAAGCAAATGCAGGCGCAGATTCCACCAAAGGAACTCCGAAATCTAGTCATTTTAAAAGATACAACGGATCGCAATCTGTTATTTAATATTATTATTTTATTTCTTAAGATTTTAAATTCGTTTTGGTTGTTGAATCTTTCAAACAAAATATCTTTTTTGCAGCCAAGGGGGGTGCCTGTGCACCCAGTGCACCTCCCCTGGATCAGCCACAGCCTTTTCCACTTCCATTTTCCATGTCTGCCTCAGTCGTCCTCTCTTCCTCTTTCCCTTCACTTCAAATTCCAATGCTTTTCTCAAAACATGCCCATCATCCCTCATGCCCATACCATCTCTCTTTTTCTCAATTAGTTTTGTGCCACACATTGTTCTGACCATTGCTCTCTTGGCCCTTTTCAAAATTTCCATCTCATTTTCCCCCAAATACAAACCATTTCTTTTAAGTGAGAACCTTTTTGAGTTTAGCAACTCACCACATTCCTTCAATTTCACTTACTCAATTCTTCCCAATTCTCGCCCTTGCTGTCACAGCTCCCTCACAACCACCACTTGCATTCACTCTATCCCCTAAATAACAAATTAAACTTTTCACTGTTTTCATCTCTTCACACAACTTCTCTGCTAGTCCCCCTAATCCATTAGCTTGTTTCTTGCATCTTCCATTCACAAAATCTCTGCCCAGCTTTGGGGTCACTCTATTTACTTTAGCACATCTACCATGTATCCATTTACAACATTTCAGAAACAACACTGAATTTGTTATTACTCGCTTCCTACAAATGCCCCTGATACAATCCCTTATTCCTTCCTGGCTTCTCAGTGAGATAAGTGCAAGTGAATGTACATATCACGTTATTAGCAGTTATTGAAACTTTGAAAACTTTTTATCAGTAGAAATTTGTATTATTCTTTATTTCCATTGAAACTTTTTGATGCAATATGATTGTGAATGTCATTTTGAAAATATCTGTCCGATGGTTGTTGAATTGGTAAATCCTATAATGTATTTGATTGCAGAGGATACTACATTAGGATGAAAGCTGTTGAGCATGTAATGAAGACTTTTTTAACTTCAGCAATATGGGCAAGTGGAAAAAAACAGGCAAGTATTAGTAATTTTTCAAGATGCAACAGGTTATTGGGGTGGTAAATTGAAGCACCAAATAATGAATGATACATTTATAATCATTATGGTCTGAGTATAGGTTAATTCAGTCATTTTATTTCCTTGGATAATTTATATTTTCTTCAATTATTAGCTTATAAATTTATATCTTAATTGATTTTTTGATCTATTTATTGCTGCGAGCAAAGCAAGTAGGCTTAATTTAGCCCTTATTTGGAACACAGTGTAATCTTCAGATGTCACTAGCAATAAACATGCAACACATAACGATCAGCATTTCAAGTCCATACTGAGAGTTGATTCAAGGATATCAGTAGCATTTTGTGTACATTACATGTGATCAGCAATTCAAGTCCATACTGAGAGTTGATTCAAGGATATCAGTAGCATTTTGTGTACATTACATGTGATCAGCATTTCAAGTCCATACTGAGAATTGATTCGAGGATATCAGTAGCATTTTGTGTACATTACATGTGATCAGCATTTCAAGTCCATACTGAGAGTTGATTCAAGGATATCAGTTGGATTTTGGTACATACAGTACATGTGATCAGCTGTTCAAATCCCATTTACATTAAATGCCAAGAATATATAGAAACGGTATTGTCACTGTACTATATGTGTAACAAAATAGTGTACTGGCAACACTCACTTTCTATTAGAAATAACTACGATTAAAAAAATGGTACAAACCCTTGACAGAGAATGCAAAGACCTGTGTTCTTCACTATGACAGTCCACACTCACCCAATGTGCATTCCAAGTTGAGGTTTGGAAGCCTGAATGTGGGTTCAGTGTGTGGTAGAAGCATGCAAGTAGTAAAAGAGTTGCATTGGAGGAGGATTCATGTACAGTATACTGTGTGATGGAAACAAGATGGAAAGGAAGCTTTACTAAGATTATAGGTTTTAAAAGTCAAAAAAGTTCTGATCATTGGGAAAGTGGAGCTAGACTTGGAGCAGTATGTCATCAGTTAAATGAAATAAGTGTGAAGAATATTGGTAGTGGTGATGGTTTGTGGGAAACAAATCACCAGTCAGAGTTGTTAGTTTTCATTTTATGTTACAAAACAATACTTTTTCATAATTTAGTAAAAGTAGGTACATAAATCACAATAGTTGTACATGTTTCTAACTGAAGTATGTACAATTATTATTTTTGGAAAAACTTGCAAACTATTTTTTACAAAATGTCCTTTGTTGATAAATCATTTATTTGTAAACAATAAAAACTTAGTCTGGTTTTGTGAAACATGAATTATATTTCTTGAGTTTCCTGCTAAAATTAAAAGCTATCTTGAATCTGTCAGAAACATTGAAGAATTTTGTTATAACTTTGTACACATAATATAATTATATTTAATAAGTAATACTATGGGTTAGTTTTTTGATAAATACAACTTTGTAACATTGTATTTTTCAGTAAAATGTTTCTGGATATATGTACAGAGATCTGGAGATACAGACTACATATTTTAATTTGTAAAAGAAAAGCTAGGATTTAAAGTGCTTTGATTCATATTTTGTACATTTTATAACAATAATTATGAAATGAACAAGTCTACAAATTACTAAAAGATTGTGAACTCTTTACCAAATGAGTATTGGTCTTAATCTCAAAGAAACAGTTTGTGTAGTAAGTGTAAATTTCTGTTTGATGCTTTGATTAATGAGAAAGTATAATTTATTAGTTAACAATAAAATTTTAATTTACTTTTTGTTGTATTAGCAATTGTGACTGCTGGCACTACAAAGCAAAACCAAACAACAACATCAACATCAACAAGTAATACACCAACTGTATCATCTAATTCTTCATTGATTCTAAATGGAACAACAATAACTTCAACTACTAACAGCACAGTATCTGAAGGGAATGGATTTATGAAATATTTAGATAATGGTGTCATGTATCGAATGCTTTATGTGGTAAGTTGTACAGTATTTATAGTAAAATCTATAGCAGCACATAGTTTTAATCATGCTTTGAAATTTGCAAAATCTAATAAATGAAATACAAAATAATAAAGAATGAAATAAATGTTTAATGTCAATATTGCTAAGGAAGTGGTTGGCCATTCTTACTCCCTGGAGGCTGATAATGGATAACTAAATACCTGGATAACTGGATAACTAAAGTACCTAAAGGATAACTGTCGGATTCGAATTGAGATCGACAAATCTTGGCCCATGTGCAGAGCAGTCATGTTTTGATCTACTTGGAAATTTGTTGTGTTTAATTTAAAACTGTTTTATTCCATACTAACATCAAAACTCAAATTTCATGTTAATTTATTTTAAGATATCATTATCATCATCATCTTTGTTTACTATAACCTTAGAGTAGTTTGCCACTCCTGGAGTTGGACATGATATTCAGTTCTGTTGCCTCCTGTTTTTTTATCCTCTGCTATATCTTCTTCAGTGTTCACCCAGGTAGAAATCTTACTGAGAATCTTACAAGAATCTTATTAAGAGTCTTACAAAATCTGGGATCCTGGTACGTTGCGGGAAAAAAAATTAAATTGTGCAGGAATTCAATGACAAATTATGTGGGAAAAAATGTTGATTGTGCGATAAAATGTGCGGGATTGCGCAAAAAATCTCTAACTTTAAAAAACGATTTTGCGCATATTTCTGCAGAAAATCAGCCTTTCTACGAGGTCTTGGTCAGAGTT
>JAOTRI020138290.1:0-10907 GCA_028564885.2 Zoanthus sanctaehelenae
CCTCTCTTCGAACTTCAAAGCCAACTTCTTTTGGCGCCTGTGGAAAGCCACCGAGTGGAAATATGCCGTAAAAATCGTACAAATAAAAGACAAAAAAAATTAAAAACATCCATTAAGAAAATTAACAAAGGCCATGGAAGAAAGTGCCAGATAGGAGGACAACATTGTTCAAAGCAGGAAGTTGCTTGAGATATCCGATGAAGCGACGGTACTAAAGTTATCTTTTATTGTGAGTGCCTATAATAAGTTTGAATATTGAGGATAAATTACTTTAAACCACAATAAGATTATTAGTATACCAATTAACATTATCTCTTACTACTCACAGGATATGCTGTTTGACCTAATGAAGGAAATATTTCACGTCTCGATAAAATAGAGAGGTTTGATGAAAATCAGCAGAATTTCGAAAAGGTTGTCAGAAAAACTGGAAACCGAAAGGTAAGATAAATTTTGTTTTTGGTTACATAATCACTTAATGACATGCAGTAAATTATACCCTTGATCATAACCTGAACTTTAGCTATCATTATCAACACCGAACATTTATATTTTAGTATTTTGTTAATCTTGATTTATAATTTTCTTGCTTGAAGTTTTCTTTTTAAATTGGTTTCCTTTTTCACGCTCCTGAAATGCTGATAAAACTATGATTAGTACTTAACTACACATCAGCCACAATTTCAAACTGCATTGCAAATTTGAAGAAATGCTTCAATTAATTGGTGCTACATGTGTTATTCAGAATTTATTGAAGTCAGTATTCCTGTGTCCACAAAAAGCTACCATTCAAATACACAGACAAGACGTTTTGGAAATTTTTGGGTTCTTATTATATATACCCTGCGAGCAGAGATCTCTTATGTCCCCACGTAAAACGAGAGGAAAAAGAGACCTCTGCGAACAGCCGCTCGATCTTCTGTCGAGCATGCGCGACCGTTTCCATGACGCCGTTACGTCATTCCCACGTGCCGCGCGAAGTTCTTTCCCGGATTTTTTCTGAAATAATGAAGAGACGTTTACTGACTCAAAAACTCCAACTAAATTTGTTTCAAGCCCGAAACATGTGAAAGGGAAAACAATTTCTGAAGGCGTGGAGAGATTGTGCTTGCTTTGCGGTATTTTTATTTGCAAAAACAGTAGTTTTTTTAACGTGAAAACGCGGATCGATCTGATCAATAACATCTCCTGTATTCTGGACTATCCGTCGCCGTCGGATCAACCATTAGTGTTACATTCGAATCTCGTTTGTAAAACTTGCTTTCGACGAGTTGAACTCATAAATAGAAAAGAAGCTGAGCTCAAGTCCCTTAAAGAAGAATTTAGAACAAAGTATAAAGGTGCAGTAAAGGCAGCAGTGCGAAAAACTGGAGAAGATGTGATCACAGATCACAACTGTGAACTTCGAACAAAACGGCTCAGTAACGAAAGTCCAGCATCTACAAATTATTTTACCACCTAAAAACTTAAAAAAGGTTGCAAGAAAATATTAAATTTTGGTTTAGACTCGAAGGAGTTCGCTACAGAATCCAATGTTGCCAAAACGGAAGAGATTCTAGGGATTTTTCCCATAAATGACGTCGAAGATGAAGAAGTTGGCCAAACGACAAAGTTCGCGCCAAACTTGATTTTGGGTGGTCAAAGCACATCAAATATAGTTCAAGAAAGCAAAAGAACCGATTTTGTTAAGGTAGGATGTTACAAGCTAACGTTTCACTGACAAGAAAAGAACTGTTTATCTTGAATCGTTTTGTGATTATAATTACCATTTCAGGTCAGGATCGCTATTTTAGTGTTTACCTTAATATGCTTTTAATAATTATTGTTTCAGGTCACGATCAATTATCCTTCCGAACGAAAAGCAAACATCTAGAAGGTCACTATGGAGAAATTTGTAAATATTTGGCTTTAGGCTTACCGAAAAATGCTTGCAAGGTTTTGTGGAACTCAAAGGATAAAACCCATCTTAAAGAACTCTTATTTTCTGAGATTGACAATGAACTGCAAGGGTTGTGTTCGACGTCAAATCCATGTTTGCTTAGAAAACATAGTTCAGCTGCAAATCTCCTAAATTTTAGTTTAGATGTGTTCAGTGAGGAACTACACATCATTGCAACAAGGCAAGACAGGAAGTATTTAATGTTGTTTTAAACCAGGTCCATGTTCCTAATCCCATCTTCAAATTTTCACCTGGGCGTCACTATGATTCCTTTCCTGATGTCCAAAGGAATGTGTTTGATGGACTAAATAGGAGACAACTTCACCGATGGATTCAAAGGCACAGGAAGAAATGGCACAGAACGAATTAAGAATATCTATAGGTTTATGTGAGATCATCAAACTTGAATGTAAAATAATACTAAAAGTTAATGTATATTTTTGATCTTGTCCTTCAGTAGCATGTTTTTAAGTTCTAATGTTTAAAAGCCAAATGAGGCCTAAATTAGCTACTGTTAAAAACTGTTAAAAATTTAAAGTGGCTAGAAAGTTTTAAATTTACTTAAAAACTATCTGAGTTTTGTCGATCTTTCGGCATCATCAGGAATTCCTGCTGATGCTGTAGATCACTGAAAGCTCAGATAATTTTTAAAAAAAATTTAAATTTTTAGTCATTTTAAATTTTTAACAATTTTTAACTGTAGCTTTAGGCCTCATTTGGCTTTTTAACATTAGAACTCAAAAACATGCTACTTAAGGACAAGATCAAATATACGGTATACATTAACATTAAATTGTTTGACAGTGTTAACGAACCGTTTCTAAGTTCAATTCTCTTATGAGAAATGGAACTGCATGCAGTTGTACCGAACAAGAGTATGGACTGCTGAATTTCATAAATTAACCTTACTTGTGCTTGTTATTTGCTACATATACAAAACACTTTAATCTGCTTCAATTTTTACCAAATTTATGCTTCATTAAAATTTTTTCCTGCTATTTAATTACCACCAGAAGTGAACATGCTTATGGAAATTATTGACACATACCAGCTGCCAGCTAGAATGTATTTTATTATGTACTTAAGCAGTGTTCTCCCCTGTCTTGGTCTACTGACTCTTGTGTATAATTCGATCATGCAGTTACTATGTTTTAAACTCAAATTTTAACTTAAAACCATTACAGAACAAAACAATTGATCCCTTTATGTTTAAGACAACAAGAGAGCTTTGATCTTATCTTAAACTACAAATGATCTAAAAAGGTTTATTTGGTGTAGAATGACTACTTAAGTCCTGCATGTTCTATATAGCTACCTATATCAAGATCATAGATAAGGTAAAATTAGGTCATGGACACTGAACCTTAAAAAGTTTAAATATTATTTGTTCCTGATATGTCATATTTTTCCAATTTTCAAAAACTTGGAATTATAGATACTGTGAAAACTAAATACTCTCATCACAATGAATTAAGTGAAATGGTCTATAGTATATTACTGCTTCAAAGTTCAATTTATCTCTCCCTCCCCTTCCCACTTCCTGTACATATTCCTCAACTTCATGTGGTATACCATAGTGAATTACTCTTCTCACATTCGGAACATTGATACCCATTCCTAAAGCATTTGTAGCAAAAACTAATCTAATGTTACCATCTGGCACTACAAGAGATGCAAGGACATTATCTTGAATGTGTTTTGGTGTCTTAGAATGGTACATACCAAACATTACGTTGCTTCCATCATCACCAATGGCTTCATCAAACATAGTGTAGAGTTCTCCACAGGAACTTATTGATCGGCAGTATACAATAGTTTTTGGCATGGAATTCTTTTTAACTTTCAATTCGTCCAAAAGCCATGCAAATTGTATCTCCAAATTATCATCAGCTTTCTCCACAGAAAATTTACAATTTGGTTTGTCAGGCACTACTTTGATAATGACAGTGTTCTTCATTTGAAGATTTTTCATTATTTCTTTCCTTGATTTCTTGCTTGCTGTAGCTGTCAAAAAAAGAAGTGGGGAGTGGACAAATCCCCTTATATGTCCAATATGCCCATAGGCAGCATGGAATGGATTATCAGCAAGTCCCCTACAGTAATAGACAAACAGCTACAATAAAATATACCTTCATCTGGCAGATTGTTCAATAGTACAAAATCCCTGTACTTGAAATAATGAAATCTCTTCAAATGAAGAATGAAATTAAGGATGTACTCTGAAGCAGTAAACAAGGACAACAAAAGAGTAAAGTAAAGCAAGAAAATCAATATTTCTGACACTTTATTACCAGTTTGCTACATAAATCAAATTAAGAATACATTAATATATTATACAGAAACAGTTTAAAGTAAATAAAAAGAAAACTGTTTACCAGTTCACGACGCAGTGTGATTCGTCAACCACAATTCCGACAATACGATTCTCTAAACTCTGCAAGAGTCTTTTGGCTGGAAGCGACTCCAAAATTTCTGGACTGGTGAAAATAATATTATATAAACAACGAACTGATAGTTCTAATATCATCGAAGATTCAAGATGACATGCCTTCAAACCGAGTCGTTCACATTCCGTGATTTGATTCGAAATCAAAGAGTTTAGGGGCGAAACAAGGAAAACAACTGGTTCAGCGAGGGATCTTAGTTCGGTAACTACACAAACAGAAAGCTGGTAAAAAGGCAACTTGCCATGTCCAGTAGGCAGACAAGCGAATGTATCCTTTCCAGATAAAAATCAACGCAAAGCAGTTTTCTGGGGGACAGAAAGTTCCTTAATTTCGCAATTATTTAACTTTGATATTAAAGCGGATTTCACAGATTCATCAAAACACTTCTCTGATGACGCCATATTTTTTTCTAGAAGATCGCAGTCACAACGAAAGTTCAGCGGTTGATAAGGTCGCATGGCAACAAGCATTGAAGGCTCCCGAAAAGACAGCGGTAGCTTTTGTTGCTTGGCCACAAAGCCGTCAAACCAGTTTTGAACCGGACTGGTACGTCCAGGTTTCTGGACGGCGGCGACTTCAGAAGATCGAGCGGCTGTTCGCAGAGGTCTCTTTTTCCTCTCGTTTTACGTGGGGACATAAGAGATCTCTGCTCGCAGGGTATATTATATATATTTTTCATTTAAATGTAAGAGAAAAAACTATAAGAAAGTATTCGTCTTATATATATCAAACCACATTTCTTCAAATTTCGATTCAAAAATTGTGTGACTTCAGTATTCCAAACAACCATAACAACAGTGATTATCAAATTTACGATGCAATTTGAACAAGAGGTTCTGGTTAGGAGCATAACTCTTGGCAATACGAGGAAGAATGAATAGAAATTGGACTATATAGCAGTTAATTTAGGGCTGTGCAAAAAATTGAGTTAAAAGTCCTCTGCTTTTAAAACTGTACCTCTTCTTTCAAAGATTGCTTGCTATCACTTTTCCGTTATTAGAATACTTACTTGATATTTAGTGTTTTTTTTTCATTTAAGGCCAGAGCTTATATACACAATTTGTCAACCTGTAGCTACATTGTTAAAGTATACCGAATACAGTAAGTTACCCTTATTCAAGTTTAGAAGCTGTATTCAGGGCACATGGACAATTTAGTTTGTTGAACAGAGCATCTGTCTGAAGGCGATGACCATAGACTTGATTCCTATCAGATTTGTTTTGTTTTTTCTACAGTTTTGCAATGAGTGGTCAGTAAGTAATATTTTTACTATATAGGATCATTCTCTTCCTGTGCAAGTATTTGTTGGGAAATCTGACAGCACAGACAGCAGCAGACCAGGCTCCCCCTGCACAGTAAAAAACGGCGATATGAATCCAACTGTTTCTCCATACCAAAAGCAAACACCAGTAAATCAAGTTCAAAAGATCACAACAGTAGCTGTAGTTTTGATGATGTTGTCAATATGATTGAATGGTCATCATCAAATTCAGAATGTACAGATGATGTCGATTCACAAGAGAATAATGATAACTTTGGTAAGTTTTAGGCAATTAATACAGGTAATGTTTCTGATAGCCTGTGTGCAGACGGTTTCTAGTTTAAGGAAATATAAATTAAGACAATAAGTGAATCTATGCAGGATATTGTATTTACATCATGCTTTGTGGATGGGTTCTATGTAATCAAATTTGATTGGCTGCACTAGCTCTGTGATTTTAACAAGCCTTAAAGTTTATAAAATAATGAGACAGGCCAATCAAATTTCAGTACATATGACTGATCTAGAACATGAAATCATGCACTAATTCACAGACTTTAAACTTCAAAACAATGTTTGCGATGCAGGCTATATTTTTGTTTGCTTTCGAGTTTTTTGGCAATCAGTCTGTTTTGTTGTATAAAAATCATTTTAAAGTATTATTAGCCTCTAGCTGGATAACTCCTCCCCTTTATGCCCTCTGAAATATATAGATTGTAATTTGAATGGGGATTGTGAGTGAACAAGTACAGTTTTTAACCTATGTAAAACTTTTTTATTTCCACTCAGTGATAAATGGAGATCTAAAGTTCAACATAAAAGCCGACAGGGAGTGCTTCGAATAACTTGTTCGCCATTCTTCCACACCCGCTGCCTTAGCACTAAACCTCTTGGACTATGTTGTTCCAAAGAAGGTTCAGCGTATATCAAATATCAAGGGAGTATTTGGAAAAGCTCCCTTCGATCCGATGGTCTTGGCAGCTATTAAAGGGTTGGTTCAGTTTATTTCTTCCTTTTTCAATATTTATTGGCATGTTTTCAATTTATAAAAAAGTAGTCAGCAGGAAATCTAAAATAGCCAGAGCTTAAGTGTGTTATATTGACTAAAACAACTCTAACTATGAAATATCAGAAGAACACGGTGCAAATGATCAAAGTAGCCGGTAACCTGCATTGGACAAAATATGTGGTAGTTTACGCTCAGGAGCAGCTGTAGGCTACGACAAAACCCCTATAAACATGGTTAAGGACAGTATTGATTTAATAAGTTATCCACTCAAGTGCATAATTAAATTATCAAATCGGTCTGGGGTTGTTCCTGACGATTTAAAAATTGCAAGGGTCATCCCTTTATTCAAATCTGGCGATCAGAATGTTTTTACAAATTACAGACCAGTGTTCGTCTTGCCGGCTTTTTCAAAAATACTTAAAAAGGTAGTCCATAATTGTTTCCTGACATTTCTCAATAAACACAATGTTCTTTCAGATAATCAATATGGTTTCGTAACCATCATTCTTCTGCTTATGCTCTGTCTGATTTATACGACAAAGTTTCTCCTGTAGTTGATAACAAATCTTATACTATCGGCAATTTTATCGAATTGTCGAAAGTCTTTGATACTGTCGATCATTGTATTTTACTTGAAAACTTGAACATTATGGCGTTCAGGGTTCAACCTTGAACTGGTTTGCCTTTAGCAAAGGCAGTTATTTAAATAGTAGCTCTCAATATGATGAATTTGCTTGCCAGTTTAAGTGTTGTGTACCACAGGGATCTGTTTTAGGACCATTGTATTTTCTCATCTACGTTATTACGTGTAATGTATTAAAGGCTTTAAACTTCATTCTTCTTGCTGACCACACTAATATAATTTTTTCTCATAAGGATGAGTATTTTCTATCGAAAATTATCAGTAGAGAATTACTGAATTTATCTCAATGATGTTGAGTTAGCAAACTGTCAATTAATTTTAAGAAAAAAAAAATCATGATTTTCAAACCCAGACAGAAAAGGCAAAAACATGATATATCAATATTTAAGATAAACAATTGTGGTATTGTACAGACCAATGAAGTAGTTTTTTTGGAAGTTATTCTTGATGAGAGCCTTTCCTGGAAACCACTTCTTTTAAATATTTCTAGGAACATTTCAAAGTCTACTGGCATAGTATATAAATCAAATTTTTGCAGCATTCGTGTAGAATTTCCTGATTAATGTGTTTAGGTCTGTTTTGTTCAGTTGTTGAAAACTTTTGTCCAAATGTTGTTCTATACAGAAGTCTTTCAACGTTTTCACGGCATTGTGAGCGGCCTTTTTAGTGGATTTAGAGCTTTTGTCGCGAAGAAGCTGTTCAATCTGTTCTTCGGTTCTTGTTTGAAACCGTTTAGCTGCCATGATTGTGTAAATGTTATTTGCTTACCATTGGCCACTACAAAAAATACCGTAAGACTTTTTGCTTGTCCACCCAAAGATTTGCATAAGCATTATTTCCAGTTCCATTTGGGATCATTGTCAGTCCCAAGAGAAACTGGAAACAATGCTTATGCAAAATTTTGGGTTTACAAGCAAAAAGTATTATGGTATTTTTTGTAGTGGTCAAATGGCTGGCAAACAAATTTGTCTCAGTTTCAAAGGTGCACAACCTGATCACGTGCACGTCGAAAAGTGAAGTTGTTGTTGCCCTAGGGAGTTAATGAGTTTTGATCCAGGACACGTCACACGTTCTCCTCCAATCGGAAAACAAATTTGAGTTGGGAGGTAAAACTTTATTTGACTCTTTGATTCCGCGAATATTCACATATGGAATAAAAGATCTCTTGGGAGCTGCGTTTTATCTCAAAAGTCGATAAAGAATTGATATATATTTTAAAAGAGCCGTCAGATTTTATTACACAAAGAGAAATAAAACCATCTTAAAACTTATAACACAACAAGATGAGAAACCCTTTAAACAAATAAGTACAAAAGAACAACATATTTTTAAGAGTACTGCCTGAAAAGTGAATGAGACCATTAAGAAACCGTTCGCATCATTTTATACTTCCGTACGTTAAAACGAAGATTCAAACAATGTTTTATCAACTGATGTTTATTTTAGTAATTTTAATTAATTATTCATTATTAGCATTTTTGTTGTAGTGCAGGTATTGATAACTAAGTAAAAAGTCACGTTTACTGAATTTGTATCAACAAAGATGTTTATTATTATTAATGCCATACCTAGCCTAATAATAATTTTTATAAATCGAGTTATTTGAAAAAATGTTAGTAGGTAAATGCTGAAAGATACCTTAGACACTGATACATCATATATTTTTTACTTCCGCATATGTTGCAGTAAAGTGATTTCTAATACTCTTCAGTTTCATTTGAAACTTCTTCTTTGCGAGAAGCCTAAATTCAGGAAGGTTCTCAAAACTCCATTTCAGAATTGGTTTGAAAACTAAGTTTTATCACGGTACTAGAGTTTAAAGGTCTTTTCTTTGTGAACAGCTAATTTTAAACTAATAATAGGATTTCTTTTATTTTCAAGCAGTCAAGCTCAACACAAAAGTTGATGTATTTGTGTAGATCTATTCCTATTATACCGAAGTATAAAGAGAGAGAGAGAGAGATCCACCCAATGTTCTCTGTAGTTTAAAGTCTTGCCAAACTGGGACGGAGTAAAATTTTTTCAAAGCTTGTGGCAAACAATGGAATCTGGGAAATGCCGCTAGACCAACAATTACAGGCCAGATACGGAGACGACTGGCTCCATAAGAAATTTCCCCAAACCAGAAAAGGTAAAAGACCTTCAGCGATTCATGGGACTTGTGAATCAGGTGGGAAAATTCATTCCAAACCTTGGTTGCCATACTGAACCCTTACGACAGCTTTTGAAGAAAAATAATACTTGGCACTGAAGTCAAACCAAGAACAGTCTTACCAAAAAATCAAGTGTGAGCTAACAGAACCAAGAAATCTTGCACACTCAAGGCGGTCTCTACGATCCTGAAGACGAATCAGAGGGCATACTTTTTTCCATCGCTGACTCGAAATATTGTCCTGTGATAACCATCAAGAATTTTCTTGAATACCTTAATCCAAAATGTGAGTGTCTTTTCCAGCGACCAAAACATACGAAGTGCGAAAAGTTTGAACCAAACAACAAAATTTGGTATTCTAGCATGGCAGTTGGTGAGTCAACTCTGAGAAACATACTACGGTCCATGAGTGAACATGCAGGAATAAATCCTCCTCTAACCGACCATTGTATTAGAGCAACATCTGTGACGATTCTCTCCCAAGCCAATATAGAAAACCGACATAAAAAAACAATCACTGGCCACAAATCCGACTCCTCGATAGAATCATTCAGCAACCGTCCATCAGTGAACCAACAAAAGTGATGTCGAAAGTCTTGAGCAATTTTGTAAGCCCTGAAAAGTCCTCTGTAGCACTTGGTGCTCAAGAGCAGAATAAAGAAAACCAGCTTGCACTTTCTGAGGCCACCAATTCCATTTTAACCTATTCAGTTTCACAGAACAACCCTGGAATCACAATCGCCAGGCAAGGTAATAACCTCGTCACAAGCGCCGATGTTCAACTTTCACAATTGCAATGTAAATATCTACATCGATGAACTTTGAACATTTTTTGCCTATTTAAGAATTTTTGCATTTATTACTCTGTTTAGGCTTGTTTTTTATTGATCATTGATGTAAATGAAATGTCATTTAACAATTATTTCACAACCCATGCTCAGATTACTGTTTCATGCAATTTGTCACGCCCTCGAAAACTGGAAGTTGCCTTGTAAATTATTTTTCTATTTATATTTTTTAAACTTGAAAAGAATTAAAGTTCTTTTTTTTCTCAGAATCCAGTGGATGTGGATATAATAAAACAATTATTCCACTCAGTCTCGTCGTACATGGCTAATAGCCCACTCGGCGCTGCGCGCCTCGTCGGCTATGAGCTCATGTACGACTCGATTTCGTGGAATAATTGCTAATTATTTGATTCATAATGTAAATAGTCTATTAATGTAAATAGTAACTGAAAAACCCGAAATGGAAGAATTCTATTAAAGATTGTTATTATTGTTATTATTATTATTCATATTATTAATTTTTTAACTATTATTTATTATTATTAATTTATTATTTATTATTATTATAACTATTATTATTATTAAGTATTTGAATCCTTCAAATACTTAGGAAGATACTTTGATTTTGATATGACAAATAAAGCTCACAAATTAGAACTGTCCACTAT
>JAOTRI020138301.1:0-10597 GCA_028564885.2 Zoanthus sanctaehelenae
ATAATGGCTATATTTTTCTTGGAATAATGGAATAACGAGTTTTTTTTTGTATGGGAATAATGGAATAATCAACATCCATTATTCCTCTTCACCCCCCGACACTACAATACTCAGCTTGCTCGCTTTA
This sequence comes from Zoanthus sanctaehelenae, assembly GCA_028564885.2. NCBI lineage: Eukaryota > Metazoa > Cnidaria > Anthozoa > Zoantharia > Zoanthidae > Zoanthus > Zoanthus sanctaehelenae. Next base: position 128 of record JAOTRI020138301.1, read on the forward strand.
ACTCCATTAATATCTGTGAAAACAGATATTTATATATGTATCTTCCGAGGAATGTTGCAATGTTGGAAGTAGAAATTTCTGAAGTTAATTTACTTCGATTAACAATAGAAAACGCTTTGGGGAAACAAACGAGCTAAAACAAAAAGGATTGTTTAAAAAAGTATGTCAGGATTTGAACACGCACACCGACAGGTTGGGTTAGTATACTGTGCATAAAGCGGAACTATCTGGTTTAGTGAAGCAACTTTCGGAATTTTCATAAAGTAAGTCCACATGCACGGCAACAAATTTCTAATATAGTTTTTTGAGGGTGAACTCTTGGACATTAAGAGCATAAGCTGCATAATTAAAAATTTACTGGATCATAGTTATCCTAATTTCTAAATGTTCGAAGAACGCAGTATTTAGCAGCACTCCAGGCAAGTGAGATATATAAAAATGTTGTTCCGTATCCACAATTCTATTTTTAAAAAGCTAACTAAACACAAGTTTTGAATAAAAATTGATTAGGAAATGAATCGATGGCTCTCTAAACTTTCCCCTTGACTTTATTCATTGATGTCAAAATATATTTCGATGAAAACCTGTGCGCCAAGGCTGCTTGACCGTGATTCAGGTTGAAATAAAAATATAAACTATTCATAAAGTTTGACGAGAAAATTGCTTTAACTGGATTTACCAAATTGTAGATAAAGTCCATTAATAAATATCAGTGAGATATAACAACCTTTGTTCAGCTTAAGCGTGAATGACATCTCCGAAGTTGACTATCAAACTTTTCCGAACATATATTAGATTAGAAAGTTGACGCGCTTCCGCTTGCCAAGCCAATCGCGTCGAGAAACATGTGCATTGTGATTCAGATTAATATGAATTCATTAAGCCAAATGTCCAGAAAACAATAGGCATTCTGCCCTATGATCAGAAATCTAAGCTCATCCGCCGTCTTTGGATTCTTCTTGTTGGTAGGATAGATACTACACACAAATGCCTCGCATTTCTCTATGATTTCACTACTGATCTCAACATTAATTCCTAGATGGCTGAGAGCTTCCTGGTGCTCTTTGCTTCGGATCATTTCCTTCCACGCCTTTCGTCTTGCCGATCCCTAAGATTGAGCTAATACTGTCATAACCTGTAAATGGGTGAAACGCTGGTAACGCCTGGACAACTGAATCCTTTAGCTTCTGGACGATGTTGTGAACTGGTACAAATCGGAGTCGATTTTTAACACCGGTACGAAACCAAAGTTCTTTAGAGGCGATGCTGGAGAAATGGCAAGTACGTCAGTATCGGGGGATTGGATGACAATTGGGGTATCTGGATTTGCAGATAGTTTAGCGTGTAACAACATTCTGGTATCAGCCTCTTCATGATCACATCTCAATTCTTCAATGTCATAGTGCGCATCTCTGGTAATAACCACACATGGTATTCCATCCTTAAACCCACCACTAACAACCAGCTTAGTGTTGTAAGGAAGCTTCCCTTGGCCGGGACTGCACATAGATTTGGTGATGAATTCACATAGAGTCATCTTGTTCTTGGGGTTAATGTATTTACTCCACTGTTTAGGGACGTAACACAATCATCATCAGATAATATCGCTGTGTGTAAAAATATAATATTGCTGTTTAAAGTTAAAATCAATTCAAAAAGGAGTCGACTCAAAAACAACAACAGAAAATCTACCGTTACAGATACTTAAAACCTTTCGCCTGGCTTTACCCTTAGCAGTTTGTTTTGATGGTACTTATTTAAAATGTCTAGTAGCAAACAAACACTCCTCAGAAAACCTTGCTGGTGAGAACAGTTTTTCAATTTTTGTTAATGTAACGCAAATTTTTTAACATTCACGAGTTGTATTTACCGAAACGGAATATCCTCGAATGAGGGTTAAAATGAGGCAAAAAACAGGCCATGGTATAAACAATGACGACGGGTTGACAAGGCCAGTAGCATTTGATTTAGTCAACTTGTTGTACATAGTTGAACCGATTTCATGGAGCTAAGAATCGACAAGTGGCCCTGCCAGCTCCTGCTTCTTCTCTACAACTTCCTCTACGATCCTGTCGATATCGCTCATACCAAAGTCTGGTTTTCTTTTTTCTGCCCTTACTCCTTTTATCCACTGACGCTCAACTGAAAATTTCGTTTCAATTGAGAAATTTTTACAGAACTTAGCTTCTCTATCGGTACTTCCCGATGAAGCTCGTAAATCAATTGAAACAATATTGTCCGCCATTTTTTACGATTCCTTTCTTCTAAATAAAATGTCTGCTAACAGTTTTGAGCCCGCACAAGTGGAAGAAAAGAACATAGCGACGGACCATCTTGTTTCGGCATCGCGAAATTGCACTACGAAGTTGACACTCCTGCACCAAGTCAGTCTAAACAGGTTTTACTTTATAAGGTAGGCAAAGGTCAGAAAGTGTACCTAAAACACTCGCACATGACAAAATGTTTTAGTCTGCCCTTGTTATTCATTCATTATTGTAGCTTTTTGAAAAGAAAAACTTGGTATCCCCTCACTTGTCAGCCTTTCATATTCTCGCTTCAGCTGATTCACTTTTTATTGTTGCTCTTCTGCCTCTCGTTTTGTTGTCTGAATTAAAATTTCTAGTTTATGAAAACATCTTAAAAATTAAATCATAATTGTCTCAATTAGTCTGTTTTTTTTTAAAAACATCCTTTATTAATATATTACTCAGCTTTTTGCTTGGATGTCAATCTACGTAACAACAACAACATTAACTTGTGTAAGCTTTGAGATCAACATTTATAACTTATTCCAATTTACAATATTTATAAACTATTTACATTATCACTTATACGACTGTGTAATAAAAAGTAAATAATATAATAAATAATCGCATGTTAATACTGATACATATCAACGGTAAGAGTCATTTTCTTGAATCAAATGAATAAGTATGATAAATAAGAAGAATATAATAAATAAATTACTGTAATTACTTGTTAATACTAACGCGGTTTCTAAGGTAAATACTGTTTTTTTCTACAAAAATAATTCAATTTTGGCTGTTGCGTATATGAATAGGTAGACTATTAAACAGTTGAGCACTACTATCTTGAAAGGTGTTCTTTTCTAAAGGAATAGCTAGACGTTTAGCAATATTAGAGCGTAGGTTACGAACAGGAGCAACCTCTTTAATACTTAAGTAGGATGGCCATGACTTAAAATTCAAAGCTTTATCGACAAGTTTAAGTAAGTGAAAATCTCGGCGTTTTTTAATTGCAAGCCATCCTAGCTTTATAATATTATCAGTGTCTCTAATGTAGCGTCCGGTGACAAAGCTTCCTGCAGCAAACTGAAGCCGCTGAAGTCTCTTTAAAAGAAAATCGGGAAGTGGAAAGAAAACGGGTCAAAATAGTCAATTTTTGAAAGTAGTAATGTCTCAACTAAATGTTTCCTAAGCTTAAAATCCGTCAAGTTCTCGATTTTCCGTAAGATACTGAGTACACCGTAGCAAGCCTTCAAGAGCTGTTTTACATGTTCATCCCACTGTAAGTGTTCGTGCAGGTAAACCCCAAGTAGCTTAGCAAGATGCACACGCTCCAGTGACTCATCAGATATCCTAAGGGGGAGCTGATGCTGGTCAAGGGAATGAACCCAAGACATCTGACGTGTAGATAGCAACATAGCTTTTGTCTTGACTGGGTTGAGAACCAGGTGAGAATCAGCTGACCGAGAGGACAATGCATCAAGGGTAAGGTTAAGGTCTTCAATGTGTCTGGGTAGGTCTGAAGGGCGGCAGCTGGCATGTATTGTGGTATCATCAGCGTACTGAAATGTTGTAACTTTTGAAAATCAGACATATAGAAATTGAACAACATTGGTCCAGTATTGATCCCTGAGGAACACCAAAATGCAATTTACAGGTATCTGAAACTCGGTCATCAATTTGGACGAAATGTAAACGAGCAGATAGGTAGCTGGTTAACCAGAACAAAAATGATTTGGAAACACCAAGTGAATGAAGTTTAGAGATCAACGTTCTGTATCGAACAGTATCAAATGCCTTTGAAAAATCTTCCATAACCATTAAAGTAACTTCACCTTTCTTCATGGAACGCATTAGGGCATCACGAATGCCAATTAACACTGTAGAAAAAGAATGCCCCTTGCGAAACCCACACAAAGTGTCTTTAAGTGTTGATTCCTGTTCGCAAAAGACTGTCATCTGCTTAGCAACCAATTTTTCAAAGATCGTAGATAATGCAGGTAGAACTGAGAAAGGCCTGAAATGTTCGTCTTTTGTAGGATGGTCTATTTTAGGAATGGGACGTATTCTAGCTTTCTTCCAGGACTTAGGAAAGTAGCTATTTCTGATGCAGGAATTAATTATCTCAGTCAAAGGACCAGCAATAATTTCTGCAGTCATTTTCACAAACTTTACTGGAATCTGATCTGGACCAGTTGAAGAGTCATTTCTGAGTGATTTCAGTGCCTGCAGAACTTCGCCTTGTGAAACAAACCCGAGTCTGAACAACGGCTGAACTAAATTTGACAATCGTTCTAATTTTGCGAGGGAGAGTTGGAATTTAGTTCTTGGAAAAATAATTTTTCTACCCTGGAGAACTTTTGATCGAAGTTCTCTTACATCACTCAGTCAGCACCGTGTGTTTTAGATTTTGCGAATCATAGGCGTTTTTTCCTTCTGTACGCTTTGTAAATACAAAAACAGTTTAATGTTTCTTCGTAAAGCTAAACAATTCCAACAAATATTTTTGCTATGACGTCCTCGTGGTCTCGAGTTTTGTTTCTTTTACAAATTTATTGTTCTTCAAATTAACAAAGAGAAAGACAGTGTCGAATAAAAGAAAATGTTTGTTTAATTTTATCTAACTGTAAATTTCCACTACTTGAAGACGGGCAACCATTTTGCGCCACGTCATTTTCGTTATTTAAAGAGCAATGAAATCATATACTTGTAGACAAATAAAAAATCACTAGCTACTGATTTTTTTCCTGATGAATTTATTGTTTTGTAATTTCAGGGCTATGAAGAAGTCATCATTGACGATTATGAGGAAATTAACATTAAAGATTCTACAGATGTTTGCGCCGACATGTCTGCACACGTAAACACCGGCATTGAAAGTAGCGAAAACTGTTTGGTGAAAGAAGAGTCGACATCCACGTCAAACAACAAACTTTAAATGCAACCTTTACTTATCAAACAAAAAGATTTAAACTGAACAACCCAATCAAACAGATCTAGATGAGAATAAACATTTTGTCGTGGTTTCAGATTTCGGAATTAAATTCACAACTTGCTTGACTCCAGCACAGCTCGAGGAATTGCGAAAGTGGTTTAATGTAGTTTCAAAAATATATTAGACGCTCTTAATATTTCGAATAAAAAATACTTTGGTAATAATCTGTACTAGATTTTCGTGCTTTCTAGGAATTTGTTTGTGACGTCATTTTAAGTGTAATAAAATCCAACTAGAGGTCTATTATCAATGCTGCGTTCTGATTGGTTGCACTACTACTAGGCTATTTCTTATAGCCCACTAGTAGCGAAAAGCGCCGGCTTTGAAAACCAAAACAATAACTTTAACTCGTGGAGCGAGGTACTGCAGTATTTGCCGAAATCATTAGATAATGCATAAAGAATAAATTATGATTTATTAGAATCATTGACACCACGTTTTTTTGCTGAATCGTTTTCGGGAACCGATGAATTACGCTTGGGAGTAGCTGTGTGCAAAAAAGGTTTTCCATGTATTCCGTTTTTGGTTGATTTTACTGGGCACTTTTGTAAAACTTCCGATAAAAGTGTTAATTAATTAACACGTTTATTTGAGGGCGTTTCGACGCCAAATGTGATTCGTGCCATGCAACTTCAGCGTGAGTACGTTTTTACAACCTCAGTCAAAGATAATATCACATACGACAGGTTATTTGCCAATTGACTTACTCAGCAACTCAAACCTACTGATGGATGTCCAGTCAGATTCTGTTCGTATCAAACGTTATATTTGACGCTTTGTCTTATGCTTATTAAAACATTTGCATTTTGTATTTGTTGTGATTCACCCAAGCTTAGAGTTTATAGTCATTAATCTGTTCAGCATACTTATATAAACATCGTTTTTAGGCTCGTACACAGACGGGTTTTTTGGGGTTCGGGCGAACCCCCATTTTTTGGCGAGCCCCCCTTTTGCCAGCGAACCCCCTTAGCAAAAATCAAGCCCATTGTAATTTGTTACAGACTTGCGCGGCATTTTTGCACTGTTTATTACTAGCGTTCGAGTCGTTTCATGGTCGTACGACGTGTCTGTAGTCCATGAGTAATGAATTTTAATAAGGCATGTTGTCAGGGCAATTTGACCAATCGCTTCTTCCCTTAACCCCACCGGGGCCCTTAGGCGGGCTTCTGGACCCCACGCCTACAACCCCCCTCGAAATATCCTGGCTACGGGCCTGGTTTTGCTTTAACTAACAACATTGACTTGAAAATAAAGTTAGGAGACGTCAAAACGTTGTGAAATAGACATATATTATTGCTTAATGTTACAGTTAAAAAATATTCCCTCCGACTATGTAGGGATAAACTAATAGGTAGCACAACATTAACTCCGCTTTCAGTCCCTGAGTTGATCATGAATTATTAAGTTCTCCCAATTTGATCCCATACTTTTTATTGAAAAAAATTTGACAGAATTTCACTTTTAATCAGTAGTTTGCTTTGTTTGATCAGTTCTCATTTTTTCATTAACAGATGTATTATTTTTTATTTGTTATATAAGGAGAGATTGGGTGTTAAGAACTGATTGGGAGTGAAAGGGTTAAACATATGCAGTCCGAGTTTGTATTAGTTCATCAGTTGATCAATTTTGAATCACCTGGCCTTTACAACACAGGTAGCCCAGACTCAAATACTATACTAACAGTATTGATTAACAAGGGACTGTATGGGTATTTTTCCACTTTCGATTCTTTTACCTTAACTAGTAGTAATCGGAGATAAGAAAGTGCGTTCGGCATTTCAAAGAGGAAAGATTGTTTTTTGGTTATTTGGATAGATGAATATGACTATGGTTTGTTGTCAAATAAAGGATTATGGCATTTTGTGAAACCTGTATTTAAACTACATACGGAAAGGTTTTAAAGGCCAGTTATCTCGTATGGTTTTTGAGGATTCAGTCGTAGCAGTCTATCGGGGGTGTATATGTACAAGTTTTACTGTAATTGGTGTGGTAGTTAAGTGTTAGTAAGTAGTAAGAGAATAGTACCATGTATAAGAGACGAGGTTGTGAATATTATTCTGATAAAACTGAATCTGGTAAATGAGTACTGTGCACAGGGTCTACTTTTGACCTTTTTTCATCTCCGTTATAGTAATTTATCATCGTCATCATCTGCTGTAATGCATGGAAGATATCGCGTAATATTTTGAAATATTTTACTGACTAAATGTATATGTATATTTTAGGTAATTATTTTTGTAAGTCTAGCTATTCTGATAAACTAAAAAGCTATAGTATATTCTCCATTTACCATGTAACATTAAAAAAAATTTTTTTTGTGATTTAGACAAATTACTTCTTAAAAATTTTAAATTTTGAAAAGCTTATGTAAACGTTTGATCAAATATATTTATTCTTCAGCGAAATTGAAAAATATGTATTACTATTACTAACAAACCAATTCCCTATAATTCATTATTTTGCTTATTCATTATAATATTTCATCTGATTAAAAAGCCAACTATACTTGATTTTTTTTTGTTACGAACGCAGTTCATAATGAACTAATGAAGTCTATTTTTTACGAAAAACAAAGGCAACTGGAGTTACACATCAACTGTACGCTGTTTATAAGAACAAGTTTATAACAAGAACGAACTCGAGCTAGCCTTAGATTGGCTGAGAATTGACAAACAATTTAAGAACAAGCTTAGTCCGAGGCTAAGAAATGTGGAAATCTCAATTTACGTCTGCAATTTACATAGTGAAAGCACAAAGGAGCTGATTCAAATTAATTTAGTGTATCAACTATGGTAGCAAATGTAAATGATACAAACGTGTTCATGTAATACTACAATTTTTCCAGACGATCACAGCACTGCTTTTTTATTTCCTCAACTTGTTTTTTTTTGTTTTGATATTATTTTTTCGTTATTTCATACCGCTCACAGGAATACGAACTTATCAAGACAACATTGAGGATTGAACAACCGAAAAGCTAACAAGTTTGGGCTAAATTTACTGGTTTTTATAAAGAACGCGTGTTCAAAAATACTTAGGTATAAGAAAAAAAAATTTTAGCTACGAAAATGCATGAACTAAAACCAGCATTTTTGGTCAGATTGTTAATGGGGGACCAGTGGAAAATTTTCAAAAATCGGCCGAAAATTTAACAAACTTTAGCACACCAAACCTATGCGAAATACTTAACGTACGTAAACAATTTTGGTATCAAACGAACGGCAAAACATCGTAGAACTTAAATCTCCAAAAATCCGCGTCAGAAATACTTTATGCGACGAGAAATGACAAATTTTTAAACGAGTTCTAAAACCAGCATTTTCGGCCAAGTTGCTAATGGGGGACCACTGGAAAAATTTCAAAAATCGGGCAAAATTTGAGCAAACTTTAGCAGGCTAAAACTTTACAAAATATTTAACGTATGTAAACAATTTTGGTATCAAACAAATGGCAAAACATCGTAGAACATAAATCTCTACAAAACCACGTGTGAAACACTTTATGTGAAAAAAAATGACAAATTTTTAAACAAGCTGTAAAACCAGCATTTTCGGCCAAATTACTAATAGGGGATCATTTGGAAATTTTGTAAAATCGGCAGCTTTTTGAGCAAACTTTAGCAAGCTAAAACTCTACCAAATACTTAACATATGTAAACAATTTCGGTATCAAAGGAACGGCAAAACATCGTAGAAGATAAATTTCCCCTAATCCGCGACAGAAACACCTTCTGCAACAAGTAAAGACAAATTTTTGAACGTGCTGTAAAACCAGCATTTTCGGCCAAGTTGCTAATGGGGGAACATTGGAAAAGTTTCAAAAATCGGCCGAAATTTGAACAAACTTTAACACGCCAAACCTATGCGAAATACATAACGTATGTAAACAATTTTGATATCAAACGAACGGCACATCATCGTAGAATAGAAATCTGCAAAAAACCGCATTAGAAACAGTTTATGTGACGAAAAAGCATAGGTTTCATAGGGCAGAATCGCCGGACATTTGACGTCATTCTGAGATTTTACATGTTATTTGCATATTATTATTCGGTCTCTGAACTTCTTGTTTACAGCGAATTATAAGCAAAATGGTGTCAAAATACCAATTTCTGCATTTCTCATGACCAAATTTCGTTGAAAATACGCCCGCTATAGACGCGTAAATATACTGAACTTATAGCTGCATGTGTATTCTTTACGTTTTGACTAAACTTTAAGTCAGATAACAAACGTTACTGGGCCTATTTTTTGCTTTAATGAAGCACGGTTTTCAGGTCGTTTATGTATGGCAAACACGCAGTTTTCACCTAAAGCCGTAATAAACTTGATCGTATTGTTTGCTGGGACTGCCTGGAAAGCCTTCAATATGTGGGCTGTGTAGCTGCATCCCTCTGCTTTAAAACGATGCCTTTTTCGGAAAATCAGGTGTTGGTTTACAGGGCCTATTTTTTCAAAAAGTAAAAATGGACCTAAAAGTATTTTGAATTTCGCGGTCGGAAGCGTTCGGAATTCAGCTACAACTTAAATATTCAAACTCACACTAGATCAAGCTCCGCCCCCATTGTTACAGTGACTATTGATATGCAGAATAACAGCAGTTTTATAAAACTGGAATCAGAAACAATTATTAGCCAGTGTGTGGCTTTTGTGTGACACAAGATTGTATATTTTAAATGTTAAAATAATGCTAGGCAGACCCTAAGTCCGAAGTAAAAACTATAATTCTAAAAACAGAGCTACCGCGGTTAGTATCACCAAAGTCAAAATTATAAATGTTAAAACAGAGCTACCGCAGTTTACATCACCAAAGTCAAAATTATAAATGTTTTAAAACAGAGCTACCGCAGTTTGCATCACCAAAATCAAAATTATAAATGTTAAAACAGAGCTACCGCGGTTAGTATCACCAAAGTCAAAATTATAAGTATAAAACCAGAGCTACCGCGGTTACTATCACTAAAGTCAAAATTATAAATGTTAAAACAGAGCTACCGCAGTTTGCATCACCGAAGTCAAAATTATAAATGTTAAAACAGAGACCGCGGTTAGTATCACCAAAGTCAAAATTATAAATGTTAAAACAGAACTACCGCGGTTAGTATCACCAAAGTCAAAATTATAAATGTTAAAACAGAGCTACCGCAGTTTGCATCACCAAAGTCAAAATTATAAATGTTAAAACAGAGCTACCGCAGTTTGCATCACCAAAGTCAAAATTATAAATGTT
>JAOTRI020138312.1:0-10905 GCA_028564885.2 Zoanthus sanctaehelenae
AGCTTCATTCGATATACAGACTATCGCATGACAAACACGACATTTGGATAGAAATATCTGATCACAGAATAACGTGAACGGCGTATAAGTCGAGGTCAATTTTTCGCCTATATTTTACCGGCCTAGAAACTCGACTTTTACGCCGAGAAATACGGTAGCTAATTGTACATGGGATTGCTTGGAATACCATAAATAATATTGATTTTAGCTGCAGCTATTTTTTCACTACACTGTAGCTGTTGTAGTCACACCTTACACAAGCTGCTTGCTTTTCCAAACACATCGCAGGCAATTTTTCATGAGCACCTGATCAATCTAACATTACTCTTTTCTGATTGATTTTGTGAGAGCAATGTCTAGCAATAGAGGTCACTTTCCTTAAACAGCAAGCATTGCTTAGCAAAGGAAAACTTAAACCCCTTCTAAAAACCTTATTATAGTTTACTTAGTTAGAGTACAATGCATGCTTACTGCGTCTAGTGATCTTTTGTAGATTCTAAAGTAACTTTGGTTAAAGGAAAAAAACGAAATTTAAATCCAGCCACTACAAGTGTAGCGCATAGCTGTCATGCTTAGCAGAGATGTTAAACTTCAACAGGTGTTTTTGTCAATCAGTAAAATTTTCATGACATCATCCATGAAAAAGGTGTCATTTGCATATTAAAACAAGATACTTCTTTTAAAACTCTGAATGTAGCACAAGCTAACATGCATTCAACTCTAACCTCTCCATTTCCGTTGTTATATGGAAGCATCTGATTGCATTTTTCAATACAAATCTTTCCTAAACTCTTTTAACCAGCCCCTGATACTATAACATCTTCAGTAATTATAGCTAAGAATGTCCAACGATTTAAGGCTTGCTTGAAAATCACTGTTTTCTTACCATTAAATATCTAAGAGCATTCTGAAAGTGTATCTATTTCTTTCCCCTCAGACCTATGGCCATAATTATTCACTGGCAGGATTTTTTTATTACCTTTTACATCTTTGACTGTCGCTCGTTTCATAAGATGATAGAAACCTATCTTCAAAGTCCCATACGTTGCCTGACGAAGTAATGCAGGTGACACTCTGAAAGAAAAATATATTAGTATTTAACTTATTGCCGGATTTCATACCGGGAGAACCTGAGTACAAGTCCCTTAATTCTCATACGTACAAACTATGACTAGTATATAATGAAAGACCACACTATAAATAACAAAATCCCAAAGTTTGATGTTAAACGGATGAATAGTTAACGAAATACAGCTGTTTTAAAATACAAGAGTTACAAAAGAAATGTATGGTATCTGGACGATTCTTCACATAGCATCCGGATGCCATACATTTCAATCTTGATGAACAGTGGCTGTTTTGCTATTTTTTTTTTTAACAGAATTGTAGTTACGTCTGTTCAGATATCTATTATCTAAAAAGACTAAAACAGTATTGCTTTTGTTTCTAGACAATAATAAAAAAATGCTTGTAGAGAGAAAACCTGGCTTTCTTTATATTCTCTCAGCACTTTCCTTGTGTTCTCCTATAAAAATTATTGTAGAATTTTATATTATTGACTAGATACATGCACAATGCCATTTTATTCCACCTTTAACAAAGGTCTTGGATACCCTCTTTCTTTATGATTTTGAGACATGTCTGACTGTATAACACCTAACACTAACCCATTGTATAACGCTCGAATACCCTCTTCCTTAGTGACCTTGAAAAATGTGTGGAACATTCCCCTGTATCGTATGGTTTTCTGGCTGGCATCAATCACCTGTCCTTGTAACTGAAGCCTTGTCTTGGATGTATCAATAGGAAATGTAACTACAAAATAAAGGTCCAACATTTTTTATAAAATAATACTATTCTCTGGAAAAACATATAAATAATAACTAATTAATATAAACAGGATTCTTATTTCTACACATTGGTGTGAATACATGATTATGTTTATCTTTGAGAGTGTAAAAAATATTTCACAAACTGGGCTCGAAATTAATATAATTTCAAAGTTGCATTTTTCTAACTGATTGCAAGATTTTAAAAAGGTAGCAAATTCTGGAGGAAAATTAATATATTTTCTGTTTTACTTTAGTTGTCGGAGATAAATATTGGTCACCAAACTGCAACCACTGTTTAAGTTTTTGGTTGGTTTGGATTACAGTCGCAATTTTCGAGCCCTGACAAACTGTGAATACTGGAAATGAGAGTCTTTGACTCCCTCTGGACTGGACATTAATTCATTGCAGGTTATCTCCAGGAATAACACTGGTACTTATTTTACCTACAGTAGATCTTGGAAGGAGTAGCAATCCTTACAACTCAGAATACTTCATAGAAATGGATTAACTATAGAATACCCTGCCACAATTATTAATTAAAAATAAAAATAATTCTGCACATTTGTTTTTGGAGGACAACAAACACAGAGAATAAATTATCATGTCATTACCAACAGATGCAGGTTATTCCATGTTGTTGTGCCATAATTATAACCAGGGGCCTGGAAAGCTGAACATTACATATTCTGCAGTATTCAACAAGTAGTACTCCACCTGGCTTTCCACAATTACTTGCAAGCTCTTATCGAAATTCAGTCTTCTGCATCTCCCATCCTTTACCCTCCAATTCTCGTTTTCCCTTTATCTTTCTATCTATCTACTTAATTTCCTAACTTTTTTTCTATGTTCAATTGATATGTTCATGGTAGGATTCAAACCATTGCTGTTATGTGTCCAACTGAGCTAAAGTAATGTAACAATTTTCATTTCATTATCACCTAAAACCCTTACCAGGGCTCAACTTCAGAAGAAAAACCTTGGCGCCAGCTGTCTCCTAAATTTTAAAATTTGGTCACCAGCACCTAACATTAACTTGAAATTGTGGCATCCACACTGGCGACCAGGTGTGAAAAGTTAGTCGCCAGCCAACCAAATTAAGTCGAATTGGTGACTCCAGTGGTCACAACGTCGAGCCCTGCTTACCCAAACCTAACATAAATTATCCCTAACCCTCAACCTAAGCCTAGTCAACTCAGTCTTGAAATCCTTTAATTATTACACTAATTTGCACCAGTTCAAAACAACTTGTACTTGTGCAAGAAATGTTGCACTGGATCAAAATAAATTGAAACAGTCCAAAATGATATTGAGCTAGAACAACAACACATACAAGTGTTCTCCACTTCCCTCTGTTTTTTTGACAAATTTTTCAAGTTCACTCTATGATTTTCATCTTGTTTTTTTTCATAGAGACAATGTTAAAAAACACTTTTTAAAAAGGCGTGGATACAAAATGCAACATTCCCAGCAACACTGTGTGGAACAGGGCTGTTGCAGTATGTGTCTACCAATAAGTTTTGTTGCATGTGCACAACATTGCATGAATCACAAACTGAAGTTGAATCATGCTCTACTCAGGCAACATTTCATGCATTAAGTTTTTTTTAAAGGACTTTTTACTTAACGCCATTTCGATTGTCGTAATGTTGCATTGGTAATAATGCTGCGCTATCTCGAGAAATGTTGCGAGATTTTGTTGCATCATGTGTTTACCTCAAAAACATTTGTTGTATGCAATGTTGCATGAAATATGAAAAATGTTGCCTTAAGGTGCAGAAGGTGCAAATACATGGTGCAAACATTTTATGCAACATTGCACGTGACAAATTTTTTGAGGTGGACAGGGTTGCATGGTGCAACAAAATCATGCTACATTTCTTGTAAAGTGTGGTGTGCTTATCCATGCAACATTTAACAATCAGAACTGGGTCCAACAAGAAGTCCTTTAAAAAAGTAAACTTGCTGCATGAATTGTTGCCTGAGTAGAGTGCAATTCAACTTCAGTTTGTGATTCATGCAATGTTGCATGCAACAAAATTCATCGGTGGACACACAGTGCAACAACCCTGTCGTGCGCAATGTTGCATGAAATGTTGTATTGTGTGTCTGTGCCTTTAAGGGGCCATTTACATAAAACTTCTCATCTGGGGATGACTTTCATTCCGGGATGAGACTACCTCTGTGTTTAGTCATTTTCTAGTTACTATTTACATGGTTTGGCAACAGGACGAGTTCATCCCAGGTTGAAGTCATCCCGGTTCCAAGGACAGGGATGAGATTACAACCCGGGATGGAAATCTCCATGTAAACATTGGTCTTGCAATGAAAGTTTCATGTAAACACTCATTTTTTCTCACCCAGGGAGGAAACTATATGTTGATGAGCCGTATCATTTTTAAGCGGGATGAATCTCATCCTGGGCAAGATGAAATTTATCCTGGACAGGATGAGACGAGGTCATTTTCTCCCCGTCATTCAGGAATGAAACTGCTGGTGTAAACAATATATTTTTCCTCCCAGGACGATTTTGATCCCGGGACAAAACTTATCTCGCCTCTCATGTAAATAGGCCCTTAGACTGTAGGAGATTCACCTGGGCTCGGTTCCACAAACTCTAATTAACTCTAATTGGGACAAAATTCAAAAACTATTGTTAAATTAAATTACAATTTTTGTATTTAATAAAGCACTGTGGTGCTTACAAAGTACTAATGACTTTTAACAACAAAAATACATGTCAAATTTGAAAGCAAACTATAGAAAATAGGACATGAGTTACCACCAACGGGTTTTGAGGAACCGAGCCCAATGTTAAATTACACATGTATTCAGTATTGTAAAACAGTAAGTACATGCGGCCCGAACGATAAAAAACTTGACTCACTTAATTCTGCCGTCATTGAGGCCAAGCCACCATAGAGAAAAGGTCTAAAGTCTGGCATTTTACTTCTGGAAGATTTGCCACTCTATAATTATAACAACTGTCAATAATGCTATCGATATGCGATGTTATCCACGTCCCCCTTTGTGAGCCAGAGATACGATATATCAAGTGACAGCGGACTTTAGCATTGGGAATTCTCCAGAGCGAGGCTAGCGTCATTCATGTTGGTTTCTGCCTAGAAACTGTATTTCTATTGGTCAACCGTTTTCAAAGCCACCAATCGTAACGTAGGAGGATTTAAACCCGGGCACATGCAAACCGAAAACTTCATCTCGAAGAGACCAAACATTGTGAGACAGTTCTACACAGGAAGGTTTTCGCTTGAGTTTCAAATTCGTTTAAAACCGTTTACTAGGATATTTTATATTGGAGTTTTAGTTTAAATATTTGTGAGAAATGGTGAAAACTGTAAGATCAAGACAGTTTGCTGATGTATTGCAAAAGAATACCAAAACCAAGGAGGTGAAAACCATTCGAATATAGAAAAAAAATGAGGATAAAATGATTTTCCACGGTGTAAGCCATTTCAATTTTTAATTTGTCATTAGATGAATTCTTTTATTTTTCTTAGGTCTCGAAAGTTTGCCAGCAAAAGGAGAACGATAAAGTTGTGAAGAAGACACTGAAAAGTTTCGAAGATGGAAAATCAAAGAGACTGGCCGACATGTCACCCAAAGAAGCTCCTTCGAGAAAACGTTCGGCATTTGGAGACATAACAAACGTAATAGCATTTCATTTAAGTTAGGTTTTAGTTTAAGTGTATTTTTCTCTTATTTGAAAGATTTAGATTTGTGCTATCGGCCTCTAAAAATACTCAATATTTCTCCCGTACAGGCAATTTTTAAGAATCAGCCCGACAAAAAAAAAGATAGGAAAAGTGCATTGACGCGAAAGCCCAGTTCAAGAAAAGCGAAAAAGGCGCAGATTGCTACAAAAGTTAAAGAGAATGTGTCATCGACGAATAAACGTGATTCACAAAACAGTACGACTGAAACGGATATAATTTCTTCTTCGAGCGAAGAAATTATTTCGAGTTCTCAAGACACATTCAGTTCAAGGTAGGTTCGATATAACTCCCTCGTGGCTCGTTAGATTAACAATGATTATCACAGAGAAACTTGTAGTATCGTCGCTGAGAATTCATTCTAATATTAAAATCCCCCTCTTATCAAACTCTGGTTATAAATACTCAGTGATGTAAAGTTCAACCGTGTGAATTTTTGTTTTGCAAGAAATCAAGGTTGAAGTCGTATGCTGTGAAAAGCGTGTGATTTTAAAACGAATTTCATTGAGTGAATAGTCCGAATTGAGAAAACGTTTATTTAGTATTCTTTTTATGGTCCAGTCTTCAAACTAAAATTTGCAAACCAATCTATAAAATAAAACATATTTTGAAATATTATTATTTTTCAATAGTGAAATAGAAGCTGTGATAATTGATGTAACTACATCACAGGAAAGCAGCCAATCAGAACAACAGGTTTGCAATCATCTTTTTTTGTAAGATATATATGAATGATATATTTGAAGACATGAGTTTGTTATTTGTTGATAATATTTTACAATAGAAATGAATTAGGGTTCAAATGAAGTAGTATTAACTGCAGAATACCTTGCCACTGAGCATAATTTTAAAAAAGAAATGCACATTTTGGGACTGTTCGTTATTTATAGCAAAGAGGGGGCCGGTGAATAACTTGAATCCAGCAGAAATATAAAATTTTACCCCTCCCCCACAAATTTCAAAATATTAAAATTTTACCCCTTACTATATAGTAATTACAAAAGTGTACCCCCCATCACACACACACACAAACCCACACTCCAATCACTTTTTATTTTACAGTATGTTCGGTGAACGTTTCATGATACATGATCAGATAATAATGTAATCATGTTACTTTAATATGTCACAGCTGCAGTGTCAAAGTGAAGCACACTTTTTAGATTAATTACTGTTGGAAAAGTTACGTGTATTATAGAATAAATGAATTAATAAACAAAATGTAAATAAAAATTATGTACTAGTTAGGCTAGACTATGTATAAACCGCGATAAAAGAATCTCCTTGCAAAAAGACCAGAAACTGAAAGACATGCATGCATAAATATAGCTGTAATTTATAAGTATTGACTTTAAAGTGACAACCGGTGTGTGGCAGTGATTTGTAAACATGTCAAGTTACATTGCATGACAGGAATAACTATCTATAATACCAATAAAGCGTGAAACGAAAGTCTGACAATATTAACACTTGACTGCCAGAATCACTGAAAGATTGAGATGGCTGAGCCAGAAAATCTCTGACTGGTCTCAGAAGAGATTTAAAGTGAGAAAGAAATCAAATGTGGGGAAATTTGTGTGAAAATCTTTGCAAAACATGCAGCACAATGATGTGTTGAATGTGTAAATGATACCTCCGAAAACATTGATTACTTCCATCCATCCATACAAACAAGTTCTGCAAAAAATGTTACTCAAGTCTTAAATTAAGATACTTTACTTTATTGTTCCCCTTAGGGCTTTTCAACAATAAATTACAATGGTAATAATAATTATAATAATATTAAAAATATATATATACCGGTATATATAAAAAGTTAAAATATAAAATGGGAATTTTTAAAATGTTAGCCCGCATTTTAGCCTCATTTTAAAAATTTTACCCCCACTCTAAACAACGGTCCCCCCTTTGCTGTAAATAACAAACAGTCCCTTAAATCGAGGACAGTACTGTTGGGATATTCAGCAGTTGCTCCTAAATGAATCAACCTGAAGTTTTTTAATAAATGTTACAAAATATTTGATACATTTTAGTAAATTTAATGGCCCATGGAGCTGGTGCTAATTTGGTTTCTGTAGTGTGGATGATTCATTAACTCCCCTCCACCTCCATCACAGGTTAGCTCCCAGCAAATGCTGGTACTAATTTGCCTTCGCAAGAAGGATAAAAAGCTTAGTTGATCAAGGTCTGGTGTTCACTTAGTGGTCACAATCGCTTTTCTTTTTTTTTATTAAACCATTTTTAAATTTTCTTATATATATGATACATTTTTGAAAATTTATATTTTTTTGGCTGAAAAGAATAAATAAAATAATTATAATTTCAACAAAAGCCTAGTGACATTAATTTATCCGTTAGGTTTCCAAGTTGGGAGACAATAGTGATGGAGTCTAAATCTTAATCAAAGTGCAGAATGATATGATCTAGTGAAAATCAAACTGTTAGATTTTGTAGCAGAATAATGAGTCGTAAGCAGGGTCAGAAGAAAATGGGAGGGTTTCGTTATGCTTATGAATCTGCTTAGGACTTCAACAACCTTGATTTTCACTGGACCATAAGTGCTCTTAGAACTCCAATTCAGACTCTATTGCTAGTCAAGACCAACCTTGCAGAAAAGAATGTCACACAAATATTTAAATCTCAGTAAATTGCCTGAATCAAATTTGGGACCTTGTGTCTGTAAAGCAGGTATCTTACCAGCTACACCAACCATTTGTGTTGTCATAAATCAGGCACAAGTTTTTCAGCATTTTATCTGAGGTTTTTTGCTGAAATGGTTTAAGTCAGTAGGCTGGCTAAAAGTAGGGAAAAGCGTTGACATTCTTTGCCCGTTAATATTAAATGCAGCGTTACATGATCTGTTTTTAACTTGCTAAAACAACAAATAACCAATAAAACTACAGGATACCAGAGAACCAGCTGATGCCATTACAGATATTGATGAGGATAAGTCTGATGTGTATGCTGTTAACGAATATGCAGATGAAGTGTTCAGAAACATGAAAAAAAGAGAGGTAAGTCTGAGTTAATTTCTCTTTCACTTGGCGTGAAGATTCCAAATATGTAGACCTGTTAACCAGATGACTGTTGGAAAAAGATCCTTGAATTTTAAAGTATATTTCCCTACCTTGGTTTGTTTCATATATTAATAAATTTTAATCTTTAGATGAGAAACAGTTTATTCTTTCACCAGGAGATAGAAAACCCAACCCTGATTATGTACAAAATAGATAACTGGGAATTCAATCAGTACCTTTTACAGCATAATGCCATTTATATATTAGGCATTAACACATGTAGCATAATTAAACAAAAGAGTAGGTACTCAGCCAACTGTAATATCCGGAGGTTAGACGACTAGACAGTTAATTCAATTTATTTTATATTTAATAAGTTAAAGGAGAGAAGTAAAACGGATAAGAAATAAAGGCATAAATTATAGCTGTACAAGCGTGCGGGAATTAAAGAAGAAAAAAATTAACTAATCACATCTTAGGACGGAAAACTAAGCAGACCTGAAATTATTACTTTCTCTGAGTGGTAGTGCAATGACAATATTATTATGGCGTTATGACGTATGATTCCAGTCAAACGAGAACGAAGATTTCTTTTCTCCCATTTTCTTAAATGTATTAAATGTGCATAGATTTTAATTTCATCTGTTTTGTTTTCTATCTTTACAATGGAGTAGATTGTTCTTTGCGATTGATCTTTTACGTTTCTTGTGTTTGAGCATCGTACTGATAAACAAGATGAGCAAAACAATACATATAAGTAAAAAATTTCTCGTCAAAACGGGGTTTTATTGCAAACTGTGAACTTGCATTTCCAAGGTAAAGTTTCCACTGAAGTGTTACATGGAAAAACAAACGGACATTTCACCCAGTATGCGTGCTGTACTTGTTGACTGGTTGGTTGAAGTGCAAGAAAACTTCGAACTATACCATGAAACACTCTACCTCGGGGTGAGGATTGTCGACCATTTTCTGCAGAAAGAATTCGTAGAACGGGAAAACTTGCAGTTGGTTGGTGCCACTGCGCTTTTTATATCATGTAAAATTGAGGTAAGAGATGTTTTAAATTTTCACTCAGTAATTTTGGGTTTTACTTTAATATGTAAATTTTTTTTGGTTTTTTGAAGAATGAACGGTTTTTTTTGTCGACGTTTCTATTAAACAATCATAAAATTACAAAAATAAAAAAGGCATCTCAAAGACGGCATTGACTATTATTACTACTATTTCATGATATTTCGTGAAAATTAATGATTTACATTCTTTGTATAACACTTTCGCTTCCAAAGCGCCCTAAACTACCCGTAGAATGTAGTACTAAGTTAACAAATTCAATCTTTCTTAAACAAGAAAACTGTTTCATATTTGGGTTTAAAGCGAACTCTAGTAGTTTCTTTAAGTTTTGAAAGCCAGTGATGTAAGAAAAAACTGCCATTTCTGCAGAAAGTCATTAGTTTATAATTAAGTGCAACAATTGAAAAAAATACCGTTTTGCGTCGTTTTTGGAAAGGCAAAATCAACAATGTTTGGCCTTGGATTTTTTAATGAAATTTTCATTGCCAGCAAACGAAACAACTTTCTCATCGAAATTTAGACCTAGTACTGAGATATAGTGAACTTGTTTAGCATTTTGTTAGTTCATGGATCAAGCTACAGCCGTTTCTTTGTGCCAATCTTGCCCTAACCTGTTTCCCAATTTTGCACGACCCAAATGCATCCTGGGAAGCTCGAAAATTTTGGCGAGGACAGACAGCGTTTCCTTCAAAATCACGGAGTCCTGCTAAAGTTTTATTCTTGAAGTGTTTTTCAGTCGTCAAACTTCCAAAAAATGCACTGGCAGCTCAGTGAATCCTCTTCGAGCTTCAAAGCCAACTTTTTTTGGCGCCTGTAAAAATCACTAAAAAGTGTGATACCTCGCTGGTTTCTTTCAGCAAGTAAGCTCAAATGCTACCTTCAAGCTTCATGATGCTATTCAGTAGTAAAGAGAGGCAAAAAAGGCTCGAAAATTAGCAAGAATCCTTTTTTAACGGCGACTACTGCAACGAAAAGACACTTCAACGACGCCTTCGCCTCATAAACTAGAAACTCACACCCTGGAGACTACACAACATGAGTTTTTTCCATGGTAATGCCTAATATGGATTAGAGAAAGCTAATTGAATGTTTTGAAACAAAAAAGTGTTCCTGGGAGCGAATAGCCTGCGTAGCGGCTGTTTAGCAAACGAGCCGCGAGGGGATTGGGGAGAGGAAAGGAGAAAAACAGCCTGCCCAAAAACTATGCCTTTTCGATTATTCCCGTCCACTGAGGGACGGGAAATATGATTGGCTGAT
>JAOTRI020138323.1:0-10904 GCA_028564885.2 Zoanthus sanctaehelenae
TAGTAGTAGTATTAGTAGTAGTAGTAGTAGTAGTAGTAGTAGTAGTAGTAGTAGTAGTAGTAGTAGTAGCAGTAGCAGCAGCAGCATGCAGCAGCAGCATGCAGCATGCAGCATGCAGCAGCAGCAACAGTGGAAATAGTACCAGTAATAGTAACAGTAGTATTGCACTGTATAGATTAGTAGTTGTACAATCTTGTTCAAGAAAGCATTTTAAAAAACCCTACCTCTGGTGGATGATAATCGATTCGATCCATGAGTCACTTCAGTACCAAGTCCGAGCAGATAAAACCTGCATTGAGCACGAATCATGAAGTATTTCCAGAAGTCGGTGATAAAATGTCCGTAGCATTCGCTACCTTTTCGATAACACAATCATTTTGATAAAGAAAAAGTTGATATCACCAATATTCCCGAAACTAAGAATATTCGTAACTGATATATTCAGTCTAAAGTCGGCCAAAAAAATAAGAATACATGCAATATGAATATGCAGTATACGTACACATATGCATTTATCTTTCAGACCGAAGATGAAACTTAACCGCAATTGTTGGGCATGAAGTATTTTACGAGAAAACTTGTACGTACACTCATTATACGTTATTAAAAACATGTGAAATACAAAATTACCGTTGCATGCGGCATATTAAAAACTTTGCTCGAGACTTTCTTTAATAAACATTTGTCACAACATTTTACGCGCATTTAAAATGAATAAATAATAATATATTAAATATAATTAAAAGATATTTAACAACCAATTAAAATGTTGAATTTAGCAGGCCCATTTAAGCAGTTAGGAGAGTGCGAAAAGACCGAGGTAGTATGGCGTCAGTTTTAGGTTAGTAAAAGAAAAGAAATGAGCACTCTTGTTAGCTAAAAATCGATCCAATAACTTCCCGGTCTGTATGAATAGTTATTGGACCGATTTTCAGCCAATCAGCGGCAGGATTTGTTATTGGCCCAAGAAATTTGGCTTGCCACGTAATAAAAAAAAGTTTACGATGGTAAATGATCATTAAAGCATAAATTATTTAGAAGCACTTTTATTTACCCGTAAAACAGTGTGATTAGTCTGTCAAGTAATTTTTACACAGAATTTTGTAATCTTTATGTCAGCTGTCTCGAAAACATGAAACTTGCAATAATGACTCACTTACCCACCCAGCAAAATTTCTCTATGCTGTCCTGATTTAGTATTATTCATCACATGCACAGTAACCGAGATCCATTTTCTCGAGCCCTGATTGGCTTGCGCGGCCCGGGGGGGGATGTATATGGTTGTGTTAAAAATATGGTTTGTATATTTAGAATTACTCTTAGTTGATTTTGTTCCGTTGCTGTTAATTCGTTCGTATATTTATCAAAACTGTAAAAGCTATTAAAGACTTGAAGGTTTTGAAGATTCTTATAAGGATTTAGAATCCATGATCATCATCTTCATAGATGTACATCCTTATTGTCCGATCCTGTTTTGTCCCAGATTTTTCGCATTTGTAGCCTAAATGAACTACTGCAGTACGAGTTTCTCTTAAGTAGTAGTTCTTTTGCCTTTTCTGTAATTTGTTTTATTTTTCCTGGCCCGCCTCGATTAGCTTCCGCTACCCGCGGTGCCAGGGTCGTGACTAAAAGCACACACGAGTGGAACACGAGTGAACACGAGTGGAAAAATTAAAAAACAATAATAAAAAAATAGAAAATTAGAAAAACAATATAATAATAATAATGATAATAATAATAATAATAATAATAATAATAATAATAATAATAATAATAATAATGATAATAATTTTTTCTTTAATTTTTCTACTCGTGTTCACTCGTGTGTGCTTTTAGTCACGACCGCAGTGCCAGGTCTGTTATTACTGTATTATGTGCAAAATGTAATAAAGTTGTATTGTATTGTATTGTATTGTATTATAGCTATAAAAGATTGAAGACTTTAGTGACACAAAATATTAAGTTATCTAAAAACAGCATTCGTCATTATAATATATGTTTTTAAAATTTCTACAGTGTGACGTCGAGCTTAAACACTTGATTTAATTGATTTGAAACATATTTTTAAAAACTAAATGCTGCAAGTGAATGATTTGTAAGCAGTTTCTGTAGCTATTCTTTCAACTGAACATGAAAAAAAAAAGTTTTTCAACCTGGAAGTTTAACTCGGCCATGCTAAACACGGCGTCAATTTTAGCGCTGCAGGGTTGAAAATTTTGTCACGTAATTGCGCATTTACAGTTTAAACAAATCAGTTGAAGCTAAGAGGTAGAACTCAGAATCAATCAAAGTTTTGTGATTGGTTGAAATAAGGTTGGGGTTGAGTTCGTCTTTCTCTTGATTGGTTTAAAAATCTGTGTCATCTACACGAACCGAGTAGAAGCCAAGGATGAAACCTCAGCACACACAAGACCGAGTTTAACCCAAGGTTTAAAAATGTTCCATGTAATCGGACTCTCATATACCATTCCATTTCAACTAAATCCCGGTTACAAACCAAGTGTAGAGCCGGCTCTTATATAACAATTTGGTAATAAAAATGTAAGTTCTACACCGTAAAAGAGAAATACTTACTGACGTTTCGGACGTTAGTCCTTCGTCGGAGTAAAGGGAAGAAAGAGAGAAAATGTAGAGTTTATATAGGCAGAGAGATGAAAAACTAGCCAATAGAAACAAGAAACTTAAAGTCAACCAATAAAAATGCAACACTATCATTATATAAACATGATAAAGTACTATAAGGATCATGTAGGCACCAGAGTTAAGGAGTATAATGTGTATCATATTTGAAAGGACCTTCCATATTTGGGAGTGCATCCCTTATTTGGAAAAAGACAGTGGGTTTTGTGAGATATACATTAATTTTTAGAAATTAGGTTTGGAGGAAGAAGTTAGTTTTGATTCACAAAAGTTGTAGTAATTTTAGTTATACCTTTATTGAAATTTGTGTCTTAAGACACATGCCAATACTTTTATTTATAGGGAGATTTTAAAAATTCTTACTGTAGGGTCAGTTATTGTAAAACAACTTTTCAAAAAGGTTCTCTGCAGAGAACCTTTTTGAAAATGCTTACAAATGCATTACAAATGCATTACAAATGAACCATAAAAAACTGATTTCAAAATCAAGTTTCTTTTATAATCAAATTTTTAGTAATTCTACACTAGTACTGTAATCTTTAGTTAATAGCTTATTATTTCAAAATCTTCTAAATATAAGGACTATAGCTATACAGAAATTATGGATAAAGTGTTGTTCTGTGGGATGCCTATGGCAGGCCTCAATGAGGTTGCCAGTGGCTCTTTTTTCATTGCTGATACAAATCAACTTAAATTTGACTACTTGACCAGTGGATTGATTGATTGACAATTAAACTCACCTCACCAAACTTGGAAGCTCGATCGTGCAATTGCAAGATGACATAACTTTGACAGGAGTAAAAGTAAAAATGATTTTGAAACATTCTACATTCTTCTGCGATTTACATTGCAATATTTCAGAGCAGCATGAACATTTTCATTCCATAAATGAAATAATCTATAAAATTAATGTCAGTATAATATATCTTGACAATTTTTTTCAGAGTAACCTTCAAGAGTAAAATTAATGCATTCCATGGAAACACTCTTTGTAGGAGTCATAATTATACTCTCTGGAGTAATACTAAGAAGTATTACTAATAATATTTATTTAAAGCTGGTCTAGAATTTAATTTATGAAAGGTGAATAAAATTATAGGCTTGTTGTAGTAATAATAAACAAGTCATGCAGAATGTTGAACATGAAAATTTTTATGATAAGACAATACCTCATGTGGATAGCCAGGGGATGTGAAGACACACTTGATGTAATGAAAAAGAATGTTCATAAGAAGCCAGTGGGCAAGTATGAGATGAAGTGCTGTTGACCAGGTTGAATCTTGTTCCGTGATTGAAGGTAGAAGAGTTGTGTAGTATATCACAACCACAGATGTAATCAAACCAAATACAAGGATAACAAATACCTATTAAAAACAAACAAAGTCAAATATTAAATCAATGCAGATTTTGAAAATATAAGAGAGTACAAAAAAATATACACACTTAATGACAAACCAAAAGGGGCTCTCCAGTGTATTATTAAAAACCTCCCTCTTCCCCAATTAAGAATCCCAACTGGTAGGAGGCAAACCAGTTATTATTTACAAAGTGTGGTAAATTTATCCCTGGAATCACTGAGGACAAATTCATTCAGTGGTCAGAGTCAGGGAATTGAATCCGGGTCTAGATCTTCAGCATTAAAAGCCCCAGCTCTGACCACTGCACCACGCTGCCTCCTAAAGACCTTATAGTCTTTCATGTTCTGCTTAATTGTACATTTTTTAAGCAGAACCAAGCTAATTAAATCAAACTATATTTATTATATAACTATACCAGTCTGTTCTTGAGGCAACACATATCCAAATGCAACTGTCATGTCCAACTGAACATCAATTTTTCTGATTTCCATTTTATCCTTTTCATTACCAGTTGTAGGGTTAATTTTTCCCAACTTGAATCCATACTTCTCAATTAACAGGTTTGAGAGAGTCTTAATTTTAATCTTTAGTATTTAACTTATTTTTTAATGATAAGATAAATACATGAATATATAAATAAATAAATACACTGTCAATTTAAAGGACCGCGGTCACCTCACGGTTGGACCTAGGTCGAGAGTGAATTTCGGGTGCCACTAAATTGTTCTATGTAGAAAATATCTAACGGCTGAAATCTATTTCAATCTATCGAATAATCTTTTCTTATTTTCAGTTCTCGAGAGCATTAGTTGAATCTTAATAGCTTAAAGTCTGGCTTTGCAAAAGTTGGAACCGATAGCTTTTCGTTTATAGATAATTTTCTATCATTTTCTCAAGTCTAATTGCAAAAGAAGTAAGTTCTTCCTAGCCAGAGACTAATGTTTAATCACTTGATTGCTTTTGTAGATCTTGGTATAAAAGTCTATTTTGCTGAGGGAGGAAAAACGGAGTACCCAGAGAACAAACCCTAGGATTCAGATTGAGATCGACAAATCTCAGAACAATCGATCCAGAGTCACAGAGGTGGGAAGCATGAATGATGATCACTACATCAACCTGACAAGGGCGGATACAGGGGGGTGAATTGGGTGAATTTTTACCCCCATTTTCTTCAATTTTCTGGTACACTCTTTGTACTTAGCTTGCCACCCTTCTTCTCCTAGAGTCACTGGTAAATTCTTTGTATTATTCACCCCACTTCTAGAATTTCTGGATCTGCCACTGCCTCATTCCCCTGAGTGGTTGAGTGGTGATAACAGATACTGACAGAGACTGGAGTCAAAGTTGTGTACTGGCCAGAACAAGATCTAATCTTTGTGTTTATGGGCCAGAGCAAGTAAAATTTTAAATTAGCTTCTAAGAACAGTACATGGCAGCCATGGTTACCATTTTTATGAGAAATTATGAAAAAATCGGACTGGCGTCACAAACTCACTTGAGATAAATTTCGTACTGGGGCTTACTTATTGATGCAGTTTAATTGTGTATTATTACTACAGAACTTAGGGTCTGAGCAAGGTTCAGTTTGCCATAATTAAAAGATAGTACGCCCCAATGCCGAAATTTTCCCAACTTTGTTACATATTTTTGTAACTCAAGAGCACAATGCATAAAAAGGAAATTCTCGTACTCACTGGTCCAAGTATGTGAAGAAAATGATCTATGACCCAGAAAACTGGCTCAAAAACTGTGTCCAAAACAACTGCGCGGTTTGTTACAGAGTTGAATCCAAGCGATCGAAAAGCAAAATGAGCAACTCGGACTGGCTCGATGAGTTTCTGTAATTTTATCATAATAACAAAAGGCAACAGTGTGATCCGTCTCTAAGAACTTGTGGAATGATAAGACCATATTTGTGTTCCTATATCCTGCTTTATACAAGGAAGACGTGGTTTTTACATACAAATTAATAAATTCGATTTTGTATTCTTCATGAATACAGTAAACTAAGGCAATCTTGAAGAACTTTTGATCATTGCTGTTCAGTCTTGAATTGAAACGTGTTACTTTATATAGCGTAAAATAAAGCTGCTGACCAAAATTTGAAGGCTCACGGTGGAATTTGGGAAAGAACTATGTCTTTCTGCTCGCTGTCTGGAAACGAAAAGTACAAAGATCACTTCGAAGCAGGTGTAGTTTTTGATCAGATTTCTTTACTGGTGTATAATATTGTTAAATCATCCAAACTAACCCTACCTCAGAACCTAAAGTGTTCTTTTTACAGTAATATTTGTTGGGTATTCGGAAAATGAAGACCCGGAAACGAAGAACCGAAGACCGGAATTAACTAAGACCAAAAATCGAAGACCCACAATTTTAAAACTGCTAGCAAAAGCAAGGAATTCACTTGAAAACGAAGACCCTCGCTTAAAATCAAAATTACAAACAGCAAATAAATAAACAGATTGGAGATATTTTTATGTGCAATCTTTTACAGGACGCTATCGCTTAGTAAATTACGGAAGGTGTCTCGAAGACCTTCGCTTAACTGATCAAAATTTCAAACAGCAAATGAATAATGATCGGTGGAACGTGTTGCAACTCATATCATGAGTAAATGTTTACAAATAATGAGAATAAACTGTAGAGTTTCAAATCTCTTATGCTCACGTTAAATTTTATAGGCTATACCGTTCAAACTTATATAATCCCCACCAAACGAATTAAATTCGTTTTGATACGTCCAAACCACGCAGCCGGCAAGAGGTCACGCGCAGGACGGTACAATGTCACTTCCGTTTTGCGGTTTCTAACAAAGTATTTTAATAGACAGGTTTTAAATATACATTTTTAACGGAAAACTTATGTTTCACATTAAAACTACAGAAGGGTCTTTGTTTTCCAGATCCGGAAAACGAAGACCCTCGCTTAAAAGTAAAATCGAAATTAAAAGCAGCACATAATAAATAAGCTCATTTGCTGCCAGTCCTGTAAAAGATTGTACCTGAAAAATAACATCACCGATCTGCTTATTTATCTGCTGTTTGTAATTTCACTTGGTGTGTTTTACTAGAGTAAATCATTGGAATCTTTCACTCTCATAGGGGAGAATTGCAACCCCCACAACCCACCCCCTAGATCCACCCCTGCTTTTTTGAAAGGAAAGGAGAGTAGCTGTACACAGGCTTTCAATATGGTAGAAAACTAAAGTTGACCATCGCCATAAGTGTTTAAGGAAAAAATGTTGAGTGCCATCAATTTGTTTGTGATTCGCATGTAGTCTTCCAAACTTATATTGATTTCATTTTGCAGAAATAAGTAGGCCTGAATAAATACGGAAAATTGAATTGAAATTATGCCTCAATTCATTTTTACAAAATGTAAATATCAGTTCTGGGTTATTCATACAGTATGTATAAAATGCCTTTATGCTTTAATGGTGATGTCCAAAAACACTTCCATTACGAGGTATTTTAATTTTAAGGTCAAAAATACTTCGGCCTTGGTATTTTTATGGTATTTCAGTTTCACATTTCTCAAGAGCATCCCTATCCTTTTCACAGGGTCATAACGAGGGATATGGGATCAGGGATCTAAGGCCTAAAAAGGGCTGAGATCAGGGATCACAGCTCCAGGATCAGGGATTATAGCCTCCAGGATCAGGGATCATAGCTCCAGGATCAGGGATCATAGCTCCAGAATCAAGGATCATAGCTCCAGAATCAGGGATCATAGCTCCAGAATCAGGGATCATAGCTCCAGAATCAGGGATCAAAGGCCTAAAAAGGGCTGAGATCAGGGATCACAGGGCTGGGATCAGGGATCACAGTCCCAGGATCAGGGATCACAGTCCATAGATCAGGGATCATAGCTCCAGGATTCAGGGATCAGTAGTATTTTTTATGGTATCTGGGATCAGGAATCAAAATTATCATTGTTTTTGGGATCAGGGATCAACATTTTGGGAAAAAATATGGGATCAGTCATGAAAAAATATCCATCGTTACGACCCTGTTTTTACTTCAAAGTAATAACCCCCCTTCACAGGTTAAACCAGCTATGTCCACAAAATAAAAGTGATTCTTGCTGCCACTTTTATTTCTCAGACCTCATTAACATACCCAGTGGAAAAAGCACAGAGTTTCCCAGTAAAAGCAATCTTTAAGTGTTTCATGACAATACTTTGTCATCAAGCATGATTTTGGATATAGTTAATAACAAAACGTTTTGAGAATGTACATGTAACGTAGAGTCAAAAGAACTGAAAAAAGAAGGTGCACTTCAAAACTTGACCACTACCATCATAAATCATATAAGTAAAAGTAGTAAATGTGTTCTAGGCATCTAGGCAAACAAGTACCGAAGGTGTAAAGGCCGCTCACTTATCGGCGCCCTTCAGGAGTACTCAAACTTTACAATTGGCTGTGTTACACGAGCCGGTGCAAGACTAGTTGGAACCCCGAGCTGAAACAAGATTAAGATGGTTTTGTGCCACAAGAACTTTTATTTATATATATATTCTTAGCAACATCGAAGCGGGACATAAAGTATTTTTCCAGTGTTAGTGACTGGGCACATACATTTTTCGGTTTAGAGGGTTAAATCTCTCTGCTCAACTTCTACCCATACTGACCTTACCATAGCCCACTCCATGCCAATGTACAGACATAGCTGAATAGTATTTAGTAGAAAACATGGTAGTAATGATTATCTGTGAAGAATGATTTTAATAAATCAATGCATTTAATGAGCTGTTATTTGTGAGTGTTAGGAAAGGCAAAAATGTTAGATTGGAAGAGAGAAGGGGGAAGAGAAGTCAATAAACTGCTTTTTGTAGAAAACACAGTTTTATCCAAATTGCTGGCTGTAGCGGGGCAAAAACATTTTTTGAGTGCAGCGAAGGCGGGGCAAAAGGTTTTTTTATCCTAAGAACTGAAGCGGGGCACACATTTCAGTATTTTGAGTTTCAAAATGATTTTGCTGCGGCCTAGGGGTGCAATTAATTTTGCACGGCTTCTTAGTATTTAGATTCTCATTTAAGAAGAGTTATTCATGTTGGAGTTGAATATCTTCTTTTTTCTCTATGATAGGAATTTATGCTTGTGCTAATTGTGGTCATGAACTGTTCCATGCTACTGCTAAGTATAAACACCACACTCCGTGGCCAGCATTCAGCAAGACAATGAGAAGTGATAGTGTTGTTAAAGAGATTGAGACAGAACCTCAAGAAAGCAGTGACGCACCGGCTTTCAAGGTATTTTGATAATAAAATATCTGTAAACATTCTTCATGTGGAACTAGCCAATTATTAATAATAAAAGTTGTTAGTTTAGTTGCGTGAGTTCGTCAAACGCTTTCTAATTTCGTGCAATGCTATAGCTTTTCGAGGCAAAACGTCGTTTACTGACTTAGCCTCGATTCGATCATGTGCTACGTTGATTGATCAGGTATTAACGCCTCGTGATAGGGCTTTCTGTAAAGTTTTGTCGTAATTTTCTTCGCAATCAACTAAGTGGAGAAACATTGAAGACATAAATATGGAAGACAGTTTTCTTTAAAAAAAAATAAAAAGAGCTTCTTCCAAGGAGAAAAAAGAAATCACTCGCCTCTTTGCTCTGCGAATCGAACAACGCGATTTACAGTTAAACGAATCATTTACATAATCTACGATTACTGGTAGTTTTAATCACATTGATGAATATTTGTTTGTCATTGGTAATCCTAGGGACAAATAGCCAACTGGTTTGCCTCCTACCAGCTGGGATTTTAACCCTGTAAGTGATCACAGTAACTGAAATAAGGAAAACCAATAGATAATCCATTAAATGAAATGAATGAATGAACGACTGAATGAATGAATGAATGAATGAATGAATGAATGAATGAATGAATGAATGAATGAATGAATGAATGAATGAATGAATACTTTGTTTAACGCCAATTGCGAAGGAAGTGTTACCCATTCTTTTTAGCCAGAGGCTAATGTTTAATCGCTCGACGGCTCAGATCTTGGCGTGAAAGTCGACTTTGCAGAGGGAGGAAAACTGGAGTACCAGGAGAAAACCCTCGGAGTCAGATTGAGATCGACAAATCTCAGCCCACACCCGAAGCCCAGGAATCGATCCCGGGTCGTGAAGGCTCACGGTGGAGCACGGACGAGCTGCAGGGGACTGGTACCAGTGATTTAACAGTAGTAAGACTTCCTTCGCAGTCATTAATGTTTTAGAAGGAATAACAATAATAATTTTAAAATTTATGTAGCGCTTCTTCCGAGATAGATCAAAAGCGCTTTACAATATATATGCTAATTAAAATGAAAAAAGTCAGACATAATTCATTAAAATATGAAACGAATTGAATAAAATAATCAACTAAAGTTCCTCATTTAAAAAAAGAAAGGTCTTAGTCATTTTTTAAAACTCATTAAGAGTGTTAGCGTTTCTTATAGCAGGAAGAAAAACATGACAACGTAATTAAAACTGAAATTCTCAGTTTGTCGCTGTGTGTGAAACCGTAAACAAAGAAGTGTGTGTGTTGACAATGTTATATTCATCCGGAGCTGCACAACTACCTTCAAGTACCACACCAGGGCCTCGTTGTTCAAAAGCCGATTAGCACTAATTATAACCTGGAGTTAAATGTTTAACCCACGATCGTGTTTCCAATCTTACAAGACAAATTTTAGCTGTAATTTTGGGATTAACAAGACTTTTCCTAGAAAAATCCAAACAGTCTCCATAAATAACCATTTACCTTTTCTTAAAAAATAAAATCCTGTTTGAATTTTTGCTTAACCCAGGGTTAAACTTAACCAGCCTTTGAACAACTTGGCCCAGTTCTTACTAACTTAACCCAGGGTTAAACTTAACCAGCCTTTGAACAACTGGGCCCTGGTTCTTACTAACT
>JAOTRI020138333.1:0-10904 GCA_028564885.2 Zoanthus sanctaehelenae
TCGGTAAAGTGCCGGGATCGAACTCGGGACCTCGTGGTTGGAAAGCAGAGATCTTACCAACTGCGCCAACCATGTCCCCTTATACTGTAAGGGGTTATAATCAGTAAATTACAACGAACTGCGAGAAGCAAAATTTACCAATACAAATTAATGTGCAATCGCGTGATTGTATTATGATTATGGCAAGCAAGATGCTTAAACAACAAGTTTACATACATTATATCTATCTTTCTAAAATAATTAGGATGGTATATTGATCAACCTAGCTAAATCCTTATACGAGCCTAGTAGCCCATGGGGCTGGCGCTTATCTTATCTTCAGAGCAGTCGTGTAGCACACCGAGAAGCTACAGCGCATGCTCAGTATTTGGAAAGTGGTTCAGGTGTCGGACGTGGTTGGCACAGGTGGTAAGATCTCAGCTTTCCAACCATAAGGTCCCCAGTTCAATCTCGGCACTTTGACAAGATTCGAATATTTGTTTGACTTTCTTTTCCGCCTAAGCCAACTCAGCTATCTATCCTTTCGGGGTAGGTAAGTGAGTACCAGTGTCTGCTGGGAGCCAAACTGCGGTGGAATAGTATCCCATCCAGGGGGAGTCAATGACTCTCATCCGCTTAACACTACAGAAACCGGAAATAAGCGCCGGCCCCATGGGCCACGAGGCTCGTAAAGGATTTAGCTTATACAAAACAGCGAGTAGGGATGAAAAATGCTGTTTGTTTTTTCACAGCCTGGTGAAAACCTAGGCAATGTTTGTGGGAATCATCAAGCTGATGAGCGGATTTACATCGCTATTCTACTCTTGAACATCGAGTTTCATCGGGTCATAACGGAATAGCTGGCTTTTCTGTCATTTAAGGCGAGGGTTAGAAGAAAAGTCTGCACCGAACCTATTAAATTTAGAGTCTTGTACGACGCAGCGATTTGATTGGTGTAACTGTCGATCAAATACGATGCAGGTCCAAATGATAAAATCTGCTGATATTCAGCTTTCGTTGCCGTTGGCAGAAAATGTGTTAAAGGGTTATTTAAAGTCTATTTTAAGATTTTGATGTTGTGTCTCGTCTTAAAATGTTGATGTCGTGTCTTGTCGCAAGACGTTGATGTTGTGTCTTATATTAAGATGTTGATGTAATGTCTTGTCGCAAAATGCTGATGTTGTGTCTTGTCTCAAAATGTTATGTTGATGTAGTCAGACTTTTCTCAAAATGTTAATGTCGTGTCTTGCCGCAAAATGTTAATGTCGTGTCTTAGCTTAAAATGATAGTGTCCTGTCTTATCTTAAAATGCTAACGTTGTGTCTTATCTTAAAATGGTTATGTTGTGTCTTATCTTAAAATGTTAACGTTGTGTCTTATCTTAACATGGTTATGTTGTATCTTATCTTAAAATGATAATGTCCTGTCTTATCTTAAAATGTTAACGTTGTGTCTTATCTTAAAATGGTAATGTCGTGTCTTATTTTAAAATCTTAATGTCATTTTTTATCTTAAGATGTTGATTTTGTTTCTTGTCTTAAGTTGTCGATGTCGTCTCTTGTCTTAAGATGTTGATTTTGTTTCTTGTCTTAAGAAGTTAACTAATTTACTGTTTTTGCACCATTTAAAACAAAAGAATTAGAATATAATTTAACGGTCACACAAGCATAGGTTTCCAAACAAGATGAATAGATACAAACTGTGTTAACACTTCAGTGTTACAGCTGCGTTAATGCAATCTTGAGATGAAAGCACTCACCGTGCCAAACTGATAATAATGTGGAGCCAGTTCATACAGCCACGACGGTTCAATCTGCAATGATAGCCAACGTTTAGCCAGGGACCGCAGAGCAGTCGCCATTTTGAATTTTTAAAATTTCCCCCAGACCCCCTACTTGTTCCCGCCTTCCGCGGTCCATAGCCCCACCAATAAAAAGTCAACTCTGCGGTCCCTGTTAGCTACAGTTAGGAACCAAAAATGAATGTCAAAAATCAGTTCAGCAACGTTAGCGGGGATCAATATAACGCCATAGTATAGAGATACATCGTTATAGAACTACAATGTGACTTCCTTCAAATACAAGTACAAACATATACAAGTTCTCCCGTCAGGACTTTTCAGAACCTGTTTACAAGCATATACAGTTGAGGTCAGAAAGTTGAGGGTCTTAGAAAGTCCGCTGGAGCAGCTCACATGTTAAGGCTCAACTTGGCAGCTGATAAGAAGTGCGCACAATGGATGAAACAGACCACAACACCGGGATCACAACCCTACTCTTGGGTTCTTTTAAGTCCCTCGACAGAGTGATCCACAGACTGGACCTACGGTTTAATGCCCTTATCCGAGAAGACGCGAAAGTCTAACCATTTGCAGATGTTAGAGCAAAGGCAGCACTTTCTCCTCAACTATTTTAAGACCCTGATTGGTGGTCCGGCCGGGAATCGAACCCGAGCCTCCCGCACGATAGACCGGCACCTTACCAATTAGGCTAAGTGCTATGATCCTGTCAGTTTTACAAATTACATAAAGTGTATCCCCGGGAATAAAACTATGTCGATTGAGGATGTGAATGTAAAATTAGATCACTTTAATGCACATTTCTTCGAAGTGTTAGACCATCATGCGCCAATACGGAAAAAAGAAATCAGACTGCAACATTGTGCGTTTGTGGATGGAAACATTAAAGAACTTATGGAAAAAAGAGATCAAGCAAATAAAAATGCCCGTGCAACAGGCTAGACAGCTGACTGGCACATTTATCGTAATTTTTGAAACAATGTAAAGAGGGCGTTACTCGATGCTGAGAGAAAGTATGTTAAGAGAGAGATTAAAAATAAGAGTATCACTGCAAGATGGAAAATAATTAGGAACTGTATTCCTGCCACAGAGAAATCGCGGTCAGTTTATTCAAAGCACATGAAGGAACTGGCCAATGAATTCAATGAGTTTTTTACAACAGCTGGTGGTCGGTCAGTTTTTGAATCAAGGAACCTTGCAGAAGTAAACAACGAGCCTTCCTACGTGTCCCCACTATGCCATTCACTCTAAGATCCACGAGCGAGTTGCTCAAAATCAGTTAAAAGGGACCGCGGAGCGTAATTTTGAGGGGGCTGGCAGCATTCTTTTGAGGGGTCTGGGAAAATTTGAAATTTTTAAATCTCAGAAATCAAGGTTTCTAGTATTTTGAGGGACATCTGGAACATATTAATTTGTAGATAAAATGAAATTTACAAAAGAAATTTACACTTTGCCCACTTTATTTGTAAAATTCAAAATGGCGGAAAAATTATTGGGGGGCTATAGCCCCCCCCCCTGCTCCGCGGTCCCTGGTTAACTGAGTATACAACGCGTAGGAAATCTCTCAGTGAACATCAGAATGGCAATAGGAAGAATCATTCAATAGAAATACTTAAGGTATCTTCACGACAGAAAAGATTCGCGAGGCGATCAATCAGGGCAGACTACAGCCTTGATGCTTCTGGATTTGACGAAGGCGTTTGACAGCATCGACCATGAAATCCTATTTAAGAAACTTCGATCATTGAGTACTTCTAGAGATGCAACTAAATGGTTCAGAGGTTATCTGACAGACCGAAGTCAGTCTATCAGAATTGGCCCTGAGCTATCAGATTTGCGCAAGGTAACACACGGTGTCCCTCAAGGGTTGATTTTAGGCCCAACACTTTTCAACATATATATAAACAATCTGCCAGAAGTACCCCACATGAGCTCACTCAAGAGCTATGTCGACGACTCCAAGTTGTTCTTTATCATTTCCTGTTCAGAAAGCTGACACAGCTGCTGCCCAGCTAAGCCACGACTGGCGGGTAGTCGCCGCGTGATGCTGTTCAAACAGCTTATAGGCCGTTTTATCTGGATTAACCAATAGCTATTGATTAATCCAGATAAAACAAAGCTCCTGCTGCTGGGAACTCCCCAAATGTTAGCCCACATACCAAATAACTTTGAAGTTACTCTGCTTAGGAAGGAGATACAACCATCACACTCAGCAAAGGATTTGGGAATGGTTCTGGATTCGCATCTGACGTTCAATGAACATGTGACTCGGATCTAGTTTCGAAATGTACAGGTAGCTTATGTCAGATAAATCGTGTTAAACACTTATTTGATGAGCCAATGTTGATGAATAGTTTAAACTCTTTAGTGTCTCGAAAATTGTTTTATTGTTCGTCGGTCTGGGCCGGTACAACTCAAAAAAACATTTTAAAATTGCAGTTAGTACAAAACTTTGCTGCGAGAATAGTGACTGGGAGTAAAATAATTGATCATATTACACCCGTATTACGAAGACTGAAGTGGCTTCCAGTCGCCAAACAGCTTGTGCTCAGGGATGCTGTAATGACCTTTAAATGTTTAAATAATATGGCTCCTCAATATACTTGTCCTGAGTGTTTTGTAAACGATCTTCTGTACATATGTATAATAGCCGTAATTGTCAGAAACTTCAAATACCAAGTGATAGAACTGCCACTGCCCAGAACGTTTGACACTGATTTAAAAATATATATAAGACGTTTCGAGCGTAAAAACTTTGCTCTTCCTTAGTTACAAAAATATTGCAAATGTGGATAAAATACTTTAAAATGCGTAAACTCGCTAAAAGTACGAACAATGAAAAAACAATGCCTATTGTTCTATAAGAGACTTATAAATGTCCGGAATTTTAATAATATAGTTTCTAAAGTTCTTGTCTTTTATAGAATGTCACGCTTCTAAAAATAATCGTTTATGAAAATTTGGTTCTTGTGTGACAATAGAGCCGTTATCAAAGTCATGTTATGCCCAGTATTGTTGACATGTCGCGCGAGTTATGAGTTTGAGGTTGAGTCCTAAGACGGGAGGGCATCAAAGTGGCCAATAAACCCATCCGAACCATAAATCAAGTCTTCCCTCGCCCGAAAGACTGACTATCGGATCCTCAGATGAAAAGAAACATCGTGTACAAGATCCCGTGCAAAAACTGCAATTTTGTGTACCACGACCAAACTAAAAAATCTCTTAAAAAGAATGCGAGAACATAGAGACGCGGCGACGAACAATATTCGGTTAATATATCTTTTTCAAATCAGTGTCAAACATTTTTGTTCCTTTTATCGTTATGCCTGATTGCATATCATACCGAGATTTACCCACCAAAATCGCAGTAAATAAAATTAAAAATCGTACTGATTCTAATCGTAGCCAATTAGGAGTACGAACAAAAAAAACTCCACCGCTTTCATAACTAGTTAATAGTTTTTGTGAAGAGAGATTTTTTTCGAGCCCTGAAGAAGCTTTATAACCTGAGCAATATATAAATTACGTTACAATATTTTTAATATGTAAAAAAAAAATGGTATAGAAACAGAATGAATTAATTACCGTGGCCTGTTAATTCAGACGTCCGTCGAGGTGGTGGAGCTGGTGACAGATCCAATCTAAAATAAAAGCATAAACCTAACTGAAGGAAAGATGGATCAATAACTTTGCTTTATTCCTCTTTCAAACATTTTTTTTACTTGTGCTAACTTAGTTCACACATAACAGCGTTATAGAAATCATCCGGGGCTTTTTTTAAAAAAACAAAAATATTACGCAATTTATACGCTTAAAATTTAAGCAAGTCAATTTTTTGTGATTCAGTGCAAACACATAGTTGATAATACTCGCTGTGATCACAAACCAGAAAAAACTCCCATGCAATAATACAACAGAACACAAACTGAGACATTCCAGTAAATACAAGACTTGTATAAAGCATCATTTTGATAGCATAAAATCTCATTCCCAGATGGTTTTACTTCTCTGCTTACGTAAGCAATACACACCACTAGAATCTCATTCCCAGATGGTTTGACTTCTCTGCTAACGTAAGCAATACACACCACTAGATTTCTGATTGGCTGCAACAAAGTATTAATTGCCAGGCCCTTGTTGCATAAGTATGCAGTTCGGATAATAAAAAATTATGATTACAAAATATAGTAGCTTCTTTCTGATTTTAAGTTCTCTACCATTTTCTTTCCTAAAATCAGCGCATGCGCAGTTAATTAATGTGTCAGAAATGTTGATTGGAAACGGTTTTACCAGATATATTTCTAGAGTGAAGCGCGCAAAGACATCTGGGTACGAGATAAGGTAAAGATACCTGTCTGGTACAGAAACGCTTGGGGATGGCGAGTCCTTGATACTTCCAGTGGACTTTGATGACCCTTCTGTAACACCTATTGACCTTTTTGAGTCTGTTTCTTTTAAAGTTGTTTTCAACGGTTCATTTGACGAAGAATGCGTGGACAAATTCAATGGTCTAGGGGGTGGGGATGGTCTTTTCATTCGATTGTCAACTTCTTTTACTATACCCACCATTCCCGGCTGAATTACACTTGTGTTCAATCGCCTTCTCATATCCACTTCATCTTCGCCAAAGATGATCTTCCCTTCAGACTTGGATCTTCTGTGCCCGTGAGCAGGAACTGGAGGAACATTTGGCTTTTTCATGTCCGAGCCCCTCCTCCGGGGAGGGGGAGGGATAGGTGGGTTAGATCGAGGTAATGTTGATACTTTAACTTCATGCTGAGGTTTGGGAACAGGGGGTGGGGGTAAGGGACCATCGTGTCTCCCTGAAGGTTTACTGACGGAAGAACAGCGGATAGGAGGAACTGGTGGGGGTGAATCTGGGCGATTTTCATTCTCTTTGTTAGAAGACCTGAAATTTAAAAAGTATTCTGAAATTTTCTGAATATTCTGGTCTATCTTTTTTCTCCAATAAAGTTAAACGAGTTCCTTTTTCCCTACGTTATGTAATTGTGTCTAAAAGATATCTAAAATGGGAACGTGCTTTTAACGTCACATCTTCGAGACAGACAAACAAAAATATAAAGAGACACAGCCACTTATACAGAGAGACGAACACACAGAAAGACATACGGAAAATCAGACAGATAGACAAACAGACAGACAGAGAGACAAACAGATTGACGAACAGACAGACAGAGAAACAGACAGACAAATAAACAAACAGTCAGATAGACAAAACGATCAACAAAGGGACTGATAGACCGACAACGAAAAGACAAACA
Source organism: Zoanthus sanctaehelenae (assembly GCA_028564885.2). Lineage (NCBI taxonomy): Eukaryota > Metazoa > Cnidaria > Anthozoa > Zoantharia > Zoanthidae > Zoanthus > Zoanthus sanctaehelenae. Next base: position 7,060 of record JAOTRI020138333.1, read on the forward strand.
CAAATACAGATGGAAAGAGAATGTTACACAGGGAGGAATATGATATGTTTGACAGAAGTATATAAAATATTTATGGGAAGGAATTAGTCACAAAAGCAGTAGAGAGAGCCAATGAATGCGTCTGTTAGCAAGAAAACGGTCTTGATCTATGTTATGCTTTTCTAATCGTAACAACTCACCCCGTGCCTGAAGAAGTGCTGTGTCCAAATGTTGTAACTAGAGTCGACGGTTCAACCGCAACACTTTGACGGACGTTCACGGAGACCATTTCTACATTTCCTGAAGGGGGTGGTGGGGGCTTTCTTCTCAAAACAGGTGATCCACCTACTTTTACGGACCTGTCCCCCAAGATTGGCGTCTCAGGTTTGGGGAATAGGTTGAGGCCAGAAACCAAAGCACTGACAGTCGCCTCACCTTGTGTACGAGGACTCGAACCCGCCCTGAATGGAGGGATTATCATCTGGCTGACAGGTCGGGTAGGTAAAACACGACGATGTCGTGGGGGAGTGGGTGGATTAGTCTGATTGGATTTTGGCTACAAGAATAATATTTAGAAAAGGAAAATATTAGAAAACCTTTGCAATTGATTTAATAAAACGGCTTTTAACAGTCCATTTCAGCTGCGACTAATATCGCCCCAATGACTCAGACTGTTAGTCTATAATAAGAAATATGATGCAAACTAAGATAATTGATACAACAGCACAGTTTAACAGAGCTGGAGGTTTAATTTTGCATAATTACGTTAGTTTATTTGACTTCTTTAAACGTATACAATTTAATTTTAACTGTTTCCAGTTACCTTACCATTTCCAATTAGCCATTACCGCGGGTGACAAGTGTAGCAGATGTCACGAAAATCAACTATATGAAACACAGATACCAAGCAAAGCCCCAAGGATTTCCAGCAAAATAGCAAGCAGCGTATCAGAACTGTTTGGTCAAATATCTATTCATCTCAACAAATTGTAACAGACCAGTAGTATTTCCAAATTGGCGAAAATAGAATTCATAGCACCCAAAAAATCTAAACTTAACGATTGCACTTGGGTTGGGTAGCAGAGATCTTGTTAACTGTCCCAAACACAATTCCAGGCTCATTGGAGATCTGCTAGGCTTTCTTTTCTAACAAACAGCCGCCTGGTTAGCCAAGTTGGTAAGGTGTCAGTCTGCTGTGTGGGAGGTCTCGGGTTCGATTCCCGGCCGGACCACCACTCAGGGTCTTAAAATAATTGAGGAGAATATGCTATCTTTGCTCTAACATCTGTAAATGGTTAGACTTTCGCGTCTTCTCGGATAAGGTCGTTAAACTGCAGGCCCAGGAGTAAAGGACCTCGAGTCCTATTATTTCTACCCCTTGGAACCTCACTAGGTTTCTAAATGTTGTAAAACAAACAAAACCTTGCTCAACTTTTCCAAATTAGAAGATCTACCAAAAAAACTAACATCTGTAAGAAACTAACTTGCGCTGATAGATTAAAGTGCTGCCCGGGGAAGGAATGGGGCGTTTAGACACTCTTCTCTAAAACCTGGGATCAGTGCCGATTTTAGAGCCCACTAGGATCACAAAGAGTTAAGGGAGTCCATGTGATTGAACATTCATGTATGATTTTTTACAAGAAACCCCAACAACTCACCTATAGGAGTGAAGAACAAAAATTCAAACCTCGGGATCAAACACACATATTTATAGCGGACTATTTAGCTAGTTACGTGCACAACTTGCCACCCGCGTATTTAACAGCTTGAAGCTAAAATCAGTCAAGGTAAACCAAACCTCGCTCTTATGGCGTTTCAGGATCCGCTCCCTTTTGTCTTCTGCGTGTACCCCCTGACCTGACCTGGCAGATCCCCACGTGTTGGAGGAATAGCTATGTCGTACCTTCTCTCGCAACTCGTTCATTGCTTCATCTTCATTATTTACATCAATCTTATCCAGTAACTCAAGTGGATCTTCATAGATACCATCTGCCTGTTGAAGATTATTTTTATTTTAATTTTTTTAATACTTTTTTTTAAATAAATAGTGGGGTAGCTAAAATCACTAGGAGGCCCTTTCTGTTGGTGAACTATCAGCTAAAATTTTTGTAACAAATAAAATAAAATATGAATTACAGACAAAAAAATTATGCAGTTTCAGTCTCTTCCGGTGATAGCACAAAGAGACCGTCTTCATGGTAACGGGCCAGATTTACATATATGAAATATCAAATCTAAAATAAATTAACTGCAAACAATTCCATCAACTCTGAGCTATTGGTAATTTTTCTAAGACGGTTTAAAGAAAATTGTATAAAATGAGAGGATGTTATATTAAGCCATACATTTTCCGGTGTCTTTCTTTATATAAATATTTTGTTGTCGGATAGAAATTGCCAAAACTTAAAACACACACAGTTTTGACGCCATTGTGTAAAATATGCACACAGTTTCGGAGCCATTTTGTAAAATATCCACACAGTTTTGGCGCCATATTGTAAAGTACGTACACAGTTTGTATGTTTCAATGTCACAAACTTCTTGAAGAATGACAGACCTGAAAACACTCTTAAACAATAAACAGTTTTGAAGGAATATTACCAAAGTACTATAAAATAATGCAAAAGCTAGTTTCTAGCTGATTTTATTTTTCTAAGTTTTGCAACAATTCTCTTACCTCGCTCATTCCCCAGTCAATCTTGACATTATCACAACGGGATACCTTGCCTGCGCCAACAACATTTATCTGCAATACAAATAAAAGAAGATTAACTGTCGTTAACGTTTTCAGTTTCTTTCTCAGTAACAAACGGGAGTTTACGCAACTTTTTGAAATTGGTTAAAAAATTCCTAAGACAACAGTGACACTAAAGGTTTTGGAAATCAATGGTTGCATCACTAATATAACTTCTTATAAGATTTTTATATTCGTTTTCATTTTAAAGTATGAAAGGTTGAAATCTGAACAATGTTTTTTTTCCAATAATTTAAAGAAAAATATTCAAGCTGTAAAAATGCAGGATAAAAATTTTACAAGCTTTTTAAGTTCTGAGCTGTTTGGAAGGGTAAGTTATCTTCTTCGCCTTTCTATTTCAAGCAAAAAATCGATAGAAATATTACCTTTATCAACGTTTGAACAACACAAAGGTCTTGCTAGACACTTCTTGAATACAAGTACTTTTTCGTTCAAAATAAAAAACAAGCCACGCTATACATGCCTCATCTCAATTTTACTATTTTAATACTAATGTTAATATACATTCCTACCAGTTCTATGGTTTCACTATCACCAGCTGCTGTTGCTAAGGAAAGAGGATTCTTTGAAGCTTTATTTTCTGTGAGGTAAGTAAAGGAATTCGGATAAAAATGGAAGAATCCCAAGGAAGAGCTCTAAGCGCACTTCTAAGTGAGCAAAGAAAAGTTTCTGAACTTTCAACTTAAGGCTGGGAGCTCAAGCCCCAAACATAAGTTAGAACTCATTTATTTGACAATTAAAACAGGTCGGATAAAGGACACTGGTTGTGGTTAATTAAAGATTTCTAGATAAAGAGAAAAATGTTTTAAAATACATTCGATTTAGCTGTGTTGAACCGGGATCCTGTCTTTTATCTTATTGGTTCACTTTGTCATCCCAAAGTCCAAGAATTAGCAGCGAATAATGGAAGCTTGCGCAACAGGCAGAACTATCTAGTATAAGGTATCTAGTATAGTATTTTGGGTATCTAGTATAAGGTATCTATTATAGTATTTTGGGTATCTAGTATAAGGTATCTAGTATAGTATTTTGGGTATCTAGTATAAGGTATCTAGTATAGTATTTTGGGTATCTAGTATAAGGTATCTATTATAGTATTTTGGGTATCTAG
>JAOTRI020138344.1:0-21240 GCA_028564885.2 Zoanthus sanctaehelenae
TATTTTTCTCTATTGATAAGTTGAACACCGTAATATTTGGTACGCATATATGGTATTATATGTTGACAAATGTAACTAGAATGCGTTCGGTGCGTAAATTTATATAGAAAGAATTAAGAGAAAAATATCATATTTATGCCCTCGGCGGGAATCGAACCCCACATCTGATATGGTTATGGTTTGGTCACGGGGTGGAAGGTAGAAGTCTGTAGTCAGACCAAAGGAGACCTGGATAAGGTAGTGGAATACATGACAATGATATGGTTATGGTTTGGTCATGGGGTGGAAGGTAGAAGTCTGTAGTCAGGCCAAAGATGACACTATATTGAGTACTATGACTATACAGATGAACTTAGGTATAGATAGCACAAGTATGCTAGTAGCTGACTAGAAGCCACTATATTGGACAATATGGCTCTAAAGATGAACTCAAGTATAGATAGCACATACGTGGTAGTAGCTAACTTTAAGCCACTACATTGGGTATTATAGCTATAACGATGAACTCTAGTATACTGTAGATAGCACAAACGTGCTAGTAACTAACTTGAAGCCACTATATTGGACAATATGGCTCTAAAGATGAACTCAAGTATAGATAGTACAAACATGCTAGTAGCTAACTTGAAGCCACTATATTGGGCACAACGACTATAAACTCAAGTATAGATAGCAAAAAAATGGTAGAAGCTAGCTTTATGCAACTAAATTTGGCAGTATTTTGCTAGCTATGCCATGCTGATGAGGACTAAAAAAGGCCAAAACAGCTGTCCATGGCTGCTAGCAATAAGGCATACTATTTTCTATCCATGATAGCTTTAAGGTTTAAAGATCATTGCCAATGTGGCCATAGTGCCAAATATAAATTACTTACTGTAATATATATATATATGTGTGTTATATAATTATACTACTCACTTGTAGACAAACAGGACATGTTCTCATATTGTTAATAATCCCATTACTTGGTGTATTCCATGCATGAAAGCCGTGTACATGGCCACACTTGAGGTAAATGTAAGGTTCTCTTCCCACATTATGTTCCATACTCATTGTACTCTGCCAGTAATATTTAAGGCTATCATGAGATTTGAGTATAAATGTGCTAGGTCACAGAAAATAATAAATTATAGTTATTTGACCAAAAACTATATTTTAGTGGCAGTTAAATCTCTATAACATTTTATTTCCTCTACAGCCACAATTTTCAAAATATTATTTCTTTTTTCTCATTGATACTATACTGTCAGAAGTAAATTAATGTAGAAATTATCATCCAATATTATATTATTTTGTAATGTGCTTGAATCAGATCTGCATCCCGCCTGCATGTATGTACTGTAGTAGTGGTAATTAATTAAGTGAACAAAATGCTTTACTCTCTAGCAGCAACAATGTTAAGCTTGTGCTTAAATAAAAACAGTGCATTAATAAACAAAAATAAAATATCTAATAATGATTAAGTCTGACCAACTGGTACCATTACTATTATTTTGTTGAACCTAATTAATGTTTTGAATACAAGATAGCTGTTAAGAATTAGCATCTTGTCATGGTTTCAATGGCTCTTTCATATAATCATACAACCACAAAAATTTGACATTTCTAAACTGGAAAATCAATGAAATTTAGCGTTCTGATGGCTATATGTACATAGAAAATGGAGCTCCAATGGGTTCTGCTATTATTGTGTAACAAGGATGAGTGTGATAGTATTTAGCTGCAGTGTTCAATATCATTTGTTGGATATCACAAATCAAAATGGTTATGGGAGGAAGAAGAGACTGGATACAAGCTACAAGGTTGAAAGGTGGAAGATTTCAGGGATTTGAATGAGTGAATGTTTTCCTTTCATTGTTTTCAATCTACAGGCTCTACATGTAAAACACCATATATCTTATACTGTATATTAATCATGTTAAAACTTCAACACACCCAGGCTTCCTCAGGTTGTACAATTCACTTATTAATAGTTCAGATTTTCTTTTTGTTACACGTTACTCAACATTTTAAATACTGCATGCTCTCTGACATAGAGATAAGAAGCAGATAAAAGAGCTCAAGATAGATCAATACAGATTTATGGTATGCTTTAAATAGTATTACATATTGAATATTTGTTTGTGATATTTATGATTGTATAGATACTGTATTTGTAGTGTTCTACAATTAAATTGTAGCTGCACTGTTTGATATTCTGGGCTGCCTGTGCTGTATGTACCTTATGACGCAAAGTTACAACTTTACATAATTATTCAACAAAAAAAAGTTTTAGAAGCTCAAAGTTCCAGAATTCCCTTTAGAACTTGCACCTGCAGAACTCGAGCCATAGCTAGTGGCCCATCGGCTGGCCCAAATACAACTTACTCAGAATGCAGACTGTCTCTTAATTTACAAACATTTAAAAGCTAGACGACATTGTCTGTGCATCAAGCAAATTAAGTTGTAGTTAACTGGTATTTACCTGTGCGCTTGATGGGAAATGTAGTGTAGTCAGTCCCACTGGACATTGGGGTCTCTTGGAGTTGATTTCCTTTCTCATTTTCTCTATGTGCTCTTTGGTCTGTTGATGCGACAGTTGTAAACTTAGTACTACAGAGTAACTGCCAGGTTATTACTAACAGTAATAAACACCAGTGACTGGCAATATTGCCAGCTACTTCAAACATAGTTAACAGCCGGAAATTGGAGGAAATGTGCAGGGTAAAAATGGTCATTACAAAAATGCCTAATTAAAAAAAAATAAAACAAAGGTGTACATAAGAATATCTCTTCCAATTTCAAATATTAATGACAACCTTGCTAGTACAAAAGCTTTCTTTGAGTCAGAGTTCCATTGGACTCCTCTTTTCAAATTCAAGATGAACACATGTATAATTACAACTAGAAACAATCGAAGATTATGGAGTGTATTCGAGTGAATGAAAGAAGCACGAGTGTAGAAGTTTTGAGTTTGTATGTGGTAATTGTTTCAACTTCAGATCGCCTCAACATTACACACTCTCCCACAAGAATCCACAAATGATTTGTGATTATTACGTCATACGCTCCTGAAAAAATCTGCATCGAACGCCAAATAATTTTATGCAATTTCACAACTGTACGACCGTATCAAAGCTAAATATTTCTGGATTAGGATGGCATTCTCGATCCTTGCATTTGAAAGCAATCATGAATTTATAAAAACACATATCTTTTAAGAACAATAAGGCTGTGATTGGCCAAAACGTAATAATATTTCAATCATCCAGTTTTGTAAAATGTTAAAAAATTAGAATTAGAATCTTTTACTGAAAATAAGTGTATATACGAAACAAAATAAAACGTTCTACTTCATGTCATATACACTTATTTCCAGGAAAAAAATCTAATTTTTTTAAAGAATAATAGGCTGAGCTGGTTCAAAATAAGTGATTTGAAACTTTTTTTGAATCTTGTACAATTCACAACAATATGGGCATAGTAAACACACAGAGACAATCTGTTTCCATTTATTATCTACCGTATCTCAGACTATTGTCCAAAAAACATGTACAGTACAGATACAGACAAACTGGGCATTGTTTTAAAATGCCTTTCTTTATTGTTTTGATTACTGACTTTAAGCCTCTCACAGAAATAAAAACAAATGAAGCATTCATGAGCCAAAAAATTAACAACAGAACGAGCCTTAGCTTGGTAGTCATAAAATAACTAATTTTTTTATTAACCTAGGGGCCCATGGAGCTGGTGCTTATCTCTGGTTTTTGTAGTATTAAGCAGATGAAAGTCTGACTCTCCCTAGAAGAGACACTAATGTGCTGCAGACTGTTAGCTCCCAGCAATTGCTGGCACCTACTCACCTGTACTGTATCCCAGGGACCAGTTGTTCAAAGGCTGGTAAAGTTCAACCCTGGGTTAAACAAAAGTTCAAACAGGAATTTCTTCTTTAAGAAAAGGTAAACGATTATTTATGAATACTGTTTGAATTTTTTTAGGAAAAGTTTTGTTAATCCCACAATTAAAGTTAAAATTTCTCCTTTAAGATTGGAAACCAGATTCTGGGTTAACCATTTAACACTGGGTTAGTGCATGCTAATTAATCAGCATTTGAACAACTGGGCCCAGAAGGATGAAAAGCTCAGTTGGCTTAAGCAGAGAAGAAGATCACAATAAAATTTAAATCTTGGCAAATAAACTGCCAGGATCAAACTAGGGACCTTCTGGTTGGGAAGCAGAGATCTCATTGACTGTGTCAGCCAATTTTGTCTGTTCAATAAAAAAGCATGAATCAAAGTATTTTATGTAGCACCTAAATTAGAGTTAAGACACCATCCTTGACCTGTAAAGAAAGGGAATTTTTCTTACTGGCATTTTTTTCATTCCTTCAGCTGACCTCCACAGCAGTACAGCTCCACACAAGTCAATCATTGATCCATCCATTAAAATGTTAGACTCCTCACTGACCTGCAAAATACAGTAGAGTACTTCACACAACTTAATTAGTTTTAACAATTCAATCACTGTATAATTTATATAAAGTTCACATATTATACCGCCGCCTGGTTAGCCCAGTTGGTAATTATAAGGCACTAGTCTGTTGTGCGGGAGGTCTCGAGTTCGATTCCTGGCCGGACCACTACTCAGGGTCTTAAAATAATTGAGGAGAAAGTGCTGCCTTTGCTCTAACATCAGCAAAAATTAATGGTTGGACTTTCACATCTTCTCAGATAAGAACTGTAGGCCCAGGAGTAAGATCCTTGTAAGGGACATCGAGTCCTATTATCTCTACTCCTTGGAACCTCACTAGGTTCCTAAATGTTCTAGATTTAGATTTAGATTGACATTATCAGGGTTGCCACAAAGGTTCCATTTCAAAATTCCCTGACTTTTGCCTAAACAAACTTCCTTTTTCCCTGACCATGAAATAATAACAACTATACACATTTTAGTATAATTTCCAATGGCCTCCAACCACCCCCAACAGCCATCCTAACCTCCTTTTTATTGAATTATGCCACATAATAACACTGTTAACTGCTTCACAGCAATCAGTTTTGGTGCATGGCGACACAAATACAACATAAAATATTGTAACTGTAACCAGTTACATGTAAGTTATTCTGCAAAAGCAACAGCAAACAGTCCTCAAATAAATTCCCCGAGTTTTCCCTAACTTTTTACCTTGAATAATTTTTTACTGACCAAAATCTAAATTCCCTGACTTTTCCCTGACCTTGAGAAAATAATAGTTTTACGATCATTTTATTTACGACTAAGCTCTTCAAAGTTTGTTTTCGCGCCTTTTTACCCTGCGAGCGTCCATCGTGGTGGCGTGCGCGCTGCTAAAATAAAAAATGGCGCCAAAAACACCGTTCTTGATCCAGACTACTATCGGAGAATTGATCTCCGTCGTGAAGAAATATTCCTGTGCTTAAGCTCTCTACTAACGTAATCAGAAAATTAATGAATCAACAGTAATAAAAACTAACCTTAACAGGTGATCCCTTTTCTGCTGCAAAAGCTTCTTGAGCTTCTTTAAACTTCTGATGGAACTCTTGACCTATTTCTCTTGTTTTGAACTTAACCGCTAACATCTCTGGTTTGGGGGTTTCGTCAGAACAATCAGCAAGGGTACTCCACGTCCAGGACCTTTCAGAGCCCGCATTAGGTTTTAAACACATGTCAGCAGTTATTATGTGATTGGCGCATATTTTAAGTACATGATCACGACGCATAAGAACTCTGTGCCGCTTTGAATTTGGATCATAGAGTATTTTGATGTCACCTAAGCCTCGTTCTTTCCACTGTGAGTTTTCTTTAGCATAGCGATAAAGTTTAGCGTGATGACAGAACACTGTTTGTTCACTCTCTTCACCAGTTGTAACCTTAATCTTTTCCGGTAGAGGAATAATTGGTTCAAAGTGAATACCATCATCTTCTGTTTCTGGGTGGGGTTCATCAAATGACACGGGATTTCCAGCTTTTGATTCTTCTGGGGTTTTGGCCATGTTTGAATTTCTATCAGATTGAGTTGGAGATGCATTAAAACTAAATTTGAATGAAACATCTCTTCCAAAAGGTATGTCTGAAGGTATATTCTCTGGAAGAGACTCGCTTTCCTTTACCAGTGATGCTACTGTTGAAGGTCTGGCAAGTGGAGAAGTTTTGCCTGGTGACAATTTAGAAACGTCAACATTATAGTCATCGTCACCATCACGTGAAGTTTCTTTACCAATCGTAAAGAGCGGTTCATTCCCATATCCAAAAGTAAAAGTACCTTGATTGTAAAGTGGATTCGGCTCTTTCAAGAGACTTTTTAAAATTTCTGGTTTCTTTTCGTTTGTAAAAGACAACGAACCTGGTTGAGGTGCAAACCGTGACACTGGAAGTCCGTTGTCCACTTCCTTTTTACTGACAACTTCAGCTCTTTCTTTTAGTGAATCAAATACGTCTTTGAAATTTGCTGCAATGTCTTTGGTTTTAAACTTTACTAAAAACGTTTCTGTGGTGTAGGTACCCTCTGTGAAATCCGATGCTGTATGCCACACCCATGAGCGATCAGAACCCAACCCCGGTTTAAGGTCTATATCTGGGTTAATACAATGGTTGGCACACACCTTCAATACTTGTTCACGCCTCATGACAACTCTACTTCTTCCCTTGGCTGGATTTGTTAGTAACTTGATAATTCCAACTCCTCGTTCTTTCCACTGTCTTGTATTACTGTCAAACCTGAAAAGCTTTGCACGCTCACAAAACATTACCTCTTCCCCTTCTTCTCCTGTCAAAGAATCCACTTTATCTGGAAGAGGAACAATGGGTTCGAAATAGATCCCATCTTCTGGAATATCAACTGTCTCTTCTTCAGCGAATAGCTGTGCACCTTGCTTTGCGAAGTTAGGATAACTGTTATCATCTTTCTTTACAAATGTACCACCACTCGTTTGTTTGGCAAAATCAGTAAAAGAGAGCTTTTTTCCGCCAAATGTTCTTCCGAATATTGCACTAGAGGGATTTTCGGTATCCTTTTTTGGTGAGCTTGCCGGAAGAGTTTGATTCTCTTGTGTAACATCATCATTATCAGCTATCTCAATTTTATTTGAGCAGCCTCGGCAGCCAGAGCAAGCCGGAAATGCTTTATAGTTATAGAAATTTGGGGGCAGTAGGAGTTTTGATGCTTTCTCACAGTCTGCCCTATTTGGCTTAGCCTCAAAAATAATGGCACAAAAATCTTGCCTTTGAGGAACTCTTGCTTTGATGATACGTCTTCCTGTGACTGGCGATTGCTGAGTGACATTAACATTTAGTTGTGCTACTTTGTCTTTCTGCTGAATACGTTCTTGAGAAGGTACAGGATGTGTGGCTATAATACCCGGGCTCGGTCTTTCAGGTCTTTCTGGCTGTGGCTTGGATAAAGGCACATTACCACTACCTCCTGATGAGGGTGTTCCACTACTGTCGACTTCAGATTCTGTTTCATATTCAGACCTCTCTTCTTGATCAATGAATTCATCTGAAACACACTCTTCGACTGCCACAGAACTGTGTTGCGAGGAGGCTGGTAACTGTTGAGGTACTGTACCAGTCAGATTGAATGCGAATGGTTCTTCAACAGCGTACGGCCTGAAGTCAATACTCTTTGCAGTAAAAAAAGGATTGGACGGATTTGACTGAGAAAACCAGGTGGATATTGGAGCATATCCACCTGTTTGCCCTTGACCGGGAACGAAGGGGGAACTTTTCATTGACTGGGTATTCAACACAAATGGTTCAGATTGAGATGTTGTAAGGCTGGTTGTGATTGCAGATGTTGGTTGTGTTAAAGCACCTTGCTGAGCTAGCTCCCTGAGGGCAAATGCGGCGGGATACCATACATTTTGTTGAGCTTTATGAGCTGAGAATCCCAACTCAGCTGGATTGGTTGCAAATCCTGAAGGCTGGAACTGAGGAGGTTGCTGCCAGAAGCTTTGAGAAGCAGTTGAAGCAGCTACTTGAGTTGATGTGAAGGGACTGAAAACAGACGTAATGTTTTTCTGTAAAGCAAATGGATTTGCTATGACAGACTCTTCGGTTTTAGGTAGAAAAAAAGATCCTTTCTCGGCACCTGAATTGCACTTGTCACATTTATGAGGAGGTGTCTGAGTGCCTACTTCTGTTACCTCAGCTTTGAGTGGATCAGAACCCGGTGGAGATTCAACCAACGCTCCAAAGGTTAACGGATGTTGACCAAGCTTTGTGTTATCTTTGCCACAAAACACACTTGCTTCCTTTAAGTAGGGTTTTGAATCATTAAAGTCTTGAGAATCAACTCTGAATGAAAACGAGGGAACTGCATCGCCAAATGGCAGCATTTTAGTCGCCCTTGAGACGGGAGGAGGTGTAGAACAAAATGTCGCTTTAGAAGTCTGTGAGCCTGCACTGGATTCTGCAGGCTGTGACATTTCAACGTTTGCAGACGGTGACGAGACAAGTGAAGGAAATGGCGTTGCGCCCTCCACTGGCTGAACACTCTGACAATCTACAAACACTTTCTTGAAATGCTCTGCTTCATCACTGCTCTTAAATTTAACAGCAAGTTGCTCTACTTTACACACTTCTTCTGCAAAGTCTGCCAAAGTGGTGTAAACCAACGTGTTTTTGGAACCTTGCTTTACTTTTAGCTCCATTTGTGGTGTAATAAGATGATTGGTGCAAATCTTGTGCACGTGATCCCGTCTCATGAGGACACGTGCTTGGTTGGTTTTGGGGTGGCGTAGGATTTTTATCATACCAACACCACGTTCTTTCCATGCTGCACAATCCTGTATTTTACACAAAGTTATGATTAGACTCTCACAAAATAAATCGTTACCATTGCACTCTATTACTTATGATCAACTCTAGATTCATTTAAGCCAGCTAAATACCTATCTTCAGTAGTTTTCCATGTTTGATCAATTCTCATTTTCTCATTACCAAATGCCTTATTTTGTTTTTGTTATGTAAGGAGAAATTGAGTGTAGATAACTGATTGGGAGTGAAAGGGTTAAATTAAAATTTAAACGCCAATTACATCTTCTGGTTACTGAAAGGTAGTATAACGTTCTTGAATTTAGAGCAAAACATTAAATGGCCTTATATTTGTTAAAGTAATGCTATTTCATAATTTCATCTCAGAACAGTTGCGCTCAATTGTATTAATATTTTATTCTCTAAATACTATAACTCGAGGAAAAAATAAAATTTCATAAGTTTTTCATGACTTTGCCATTTTCCCAAAATTCCATGACTTTTCAAGGCCTGGAAAATGCATTTGCAAATTCCATGACTTTTCATGATTTTTCATGACCGTATGAATCCTGACATAGTTATATATAAGCAAAACAAATAAGAGAGAAATCTAACACGCCATCCCTAATAAAGCGAACACTAACAAAGCAAGAAAAGCAAAGACATAGAATATTATGGTTAAGGTTTGAGATTGAAATTGAAATCGAACAGCACTAGTAGTTTTAATGTTGAGACTAACATAACATAACATACGCTTTCATCAGTTGTATCAAAGTTATTTCAACATACGTAATCGGGATCACATCTTATGATGAAATATGAGTACAAAAACAGGCAGCCTGATACATTGCACTGCCAGTGTGGCACAATAGTTAGTGGAGAGAGATATTGGTTGATCTCAAAATAACTAAAAAGGTTGCTCACCAAAAACTCCAATTTTTCTCTCTCTTTAAAATCAATTGACAGCTAACACCAACCTGCTGTGGTGCTGAGCCCCAAAGACATGTGTGGATTGTATAGCGAGTACAAGAGACATCTTTAGATGAGTTGCCTTTACCACATAGAGTTGCATCCTTGCGATTTAGTCATTATCATTATCATCATCATCATCATCATCATCATCATCATCATCATCATCATCATCATCATCATCATCATCAACATCATTATTATTATTATCATGATTATGATAATCATCATCATTACAATCATCATCATTACAATTATCATCACTACAATCATCATCATCGTCATCATCATCATCATCGTCATCATCGTCATCATTTCTTAAACCATCAATCAATCGGGAATAGGTGCTACCAGTTAAAGATAACCAAGATGAGAAGTCTTAGACATATCTGACAATATACATTCATAAAAGACAAGAAAAACAACCCACCAACAAAACTGTACATCTTAATCTAGAGTTGTCTAACTACATCTTTTACTCCATACCTTGTCAAAACGATACAACTTTGCACGCTCGTTGAAAATAGCATTTTCGTCTTCTTCCCCAGTTTTCATATCAACTTTATCAGGCAATGGAATGACCGGCTCAAAGTGTATATCATCACCGGTGGACTCAAGCTGTTCTCTCTCACTTTCACTAGTTTCATCATCGTTTTGCTTATTAGTCTCGCTTAGTCCTGCAAAGAACGACGAGTCAATTTTTACTTCCACAGGTGTTTCGTTGTAGTCTTCATCTGCACTCAACTCGGGTTCAATCAGTTCGTTCACTAACTCCCTTGTTCTACTGGAAGGCTTTACCAGAGGAGTAGATTCTAGAGGACGGCGGGGAATGTCACGATGGAAATATCGTTCGGGTGTGCTAGATTTATCGTCTTTCTCTCTTTTTAGTTCGTGTATCTCATGCTGAAAACCGAAGAAACAATACATAACATATCAATAAGGAAAATATTTTAAAAACTATTCTCAAAAAATACTTATAATTCGTAACACTTGTGAGAACCGGATATTTCGCGATTTTCCAAAAACAATCTTTGGACTAAAATTAATTTTTTTCCCACAAACCTAATCTAAAAACTACACCATACCGAATGCAAAAGAATTTTCTTTTCGTTTTACGCAAGATATTCTGCTTAACAACTCCTCTATGATAAAAGTTGATCTTCATAATATACTTAGAAAAACTAAAGTTAACTTTTGACAAATGCAGCAGGCCTTTCTTAGACAAAACAATAAGTTATTGCCACGTCACGTTGTACACTAATAAACGGATTATTGTAAATGAAGGGGGAATGAAAGCACAGTATTTAGGGTTTCCCTTCGGGTTGAGGACACAGATTTTAACTAGGTTTGTAATTGGCTAAAATAGTTTTTGTCACAAGTCATTGCCAAATAGCACGGCCGTAGCTAGCAAGGGGATTGCTGTTCCCCAGTAATCTGGACACTAATCAAAGAAATACAGTATTTTTGTCAGCTCATTATTGCCCTTTAAGGATTTCAGACAACTTGAAACCCCCCCTCCCCCCTCCCATCCCAACTGAAACATATTTACCTACGGCCATGAATAACGTCATGTTATACCTTATCACACCTTAACTTTCTGTTAACATGAATAGTGTCATGTTATACCTTATCACACCTTAAGTTTCTGTTGCCATGAATAGTGTCATGTTATACCTTATTACACCTTAAGTTTCTGTTGCCTGCCATGAATAACGTCATGTTATACCTTATCACACCTTAACTTTCTGTTACCATGAATAGTGTCATGTTATACCTTATTACACCTTAAGTTTCTGTTGCCTGCCATGAATAGTGTCATGTTATACCTTATCACACCTTAAGTTTTTGTTGCCATGAATAGTGTCATGTTATACCTTATCACACCTTAAGTTTCTGTTGCCATGAATTGATGAAAGCACTTGACTTTTCATGGGAAATTTATCACAGGAAATTAACCAAACTAACTAAACATGATGGATGGAACGCTAAGTTAGCCTAAGGCATTATAATAACACTATGAAATGACTTACGTTTCGTTCTCCGAGTGATCGTTAGCAAGCATACTAACCTGAAGGTTCTGCAGCTGATGCGCCAACTCCATCAGCTGATTGTCTCTCATTGTCATTTGCTCCTGAAGAAGGCCATTATTCAACGTCACTTCGCTAAGTCTTGCAATAAGTTCTTTTGTACTAGAGTCTTGAGGCTAAGGAATAAAGTATACTATAGTAAACAAACACCCTTTATTTCACCATTATATTATTCCTATAATAATCCTTTAATTTATATCTGTTGGTGCAATAATATATGACGTCTTCAATAATTTAACACTAGTTAATATCTTCCATCTGTTTTCTCCTTCTGCAAAAGTCTGCCATTACGATGTGCCAGATCGTCAACAGCAGGTTGTCTCTATATTTGGCACTCGAGAACAGAACGTTTAAAAAAATTCTTCTTTCAATAGGTGCTAAAATATGGATAGTTTTCTCAAGATCTTCTATTGCTCTCAAAAAATATATTTAAGGATGAATTGCATCAGAACAATCCTTGCATTTTTTCCAAGAGGATACGTACGTTGAAATTAACACACTGATAAACAATATAAATAGGTTTAAATATATATGTGTATTTAATTTCTTTTTAATTGACATGTCCCTCAGTTCTCTGAACTGAAATGAAATCACTTTCCTTCATTTTTGCTAATGTTAGCGGCATATTAAAGTGAAAACAACATATTAAATTGTAATTCCTTGAGGATGATTGAGATTAGCAGCATATTCCTCGTATTTTTGCTTAAAATGAATGATAACTATAAATGGAACTAGATCTACAGCCAAGCTCCAACTATATATGGAACTAGATCTAAAGATGAGCTCCAATTATTTATGGAATTAGATTTAAAGACGAGCTACAACTATTAATGGAAACAGATCAAAAGCCAAGCACCAACTATAAATGGAACTAGATCTTAAGACGAGCTCCAACTATAAATGGAATTAGATCTACCAAGACGAGCTCCACAAACCTGCTCGACCCAGAAGTTATCTTCGGACTCTTGAGCATCGGATACTACAGTAGAACAAAAGCTCGGCGCATGTTCCAGTTGCTTGAATTCAAGTTGCTTTTCTGAAAAATGAGTAATTACAAATGTATCACAAATGGCTGTCTGGTTAGTCTTGTTGGTGAGGTACCATTCTATCATGTGGGATGTGGTTTGACTCCTGGCCGGACCATCAATTACTTAAAGAGAAGGTGCTGTCTTTGCATCTTCTTTGATACGGTTGTTAAACAGCATGTCTTGTCTCTCAACACTCTACAGAAGTACATAACAGAACCCGCAAACTTGTCGAAAAGAGCGGGTTAAAGATCCAGTTTTGTGATCTGTATTCTACACTGAAGGGATTTATGATTGTTCTAAATAAATAGGTCTGGCACTGATCCTCGGCTGTTACAGCTCTGCACTCATTTGCAAAGTGCATAAGGCTTCATGAATATAAAAATCTTTACATTATTAACATTCTATTATTACAATTAATGAAAATAAATCTTTTGAAAATGATGGCAGAATGCCATTGAAACGTTGTGTTGCTGAAATATTCAAGAAAAATATTTTTGGATATTAGCAGTAAACAAATCGAATAATTGAATATTGTTAGGTTTAAATTCAATAGTCAAGAATGTGTCTTTCAAGTCCATATTTATATACAACTTGGAAAAAAACTGAACGTGCATTAGCAGGGATGGCACTAGGGTTTTTCATTCTGGGTCCTCGTACCCGCATGTCTGGTCAAACCGGGGTCCCGAGCATTTTGGGTGGGTCCAAACTAAGTAGGAGGGGTGAGTTCTTCAAGTCAACATCTTGCGTCCTGGGACTCAATAAAATTTTGATGCTGCATTTTTTTGGCATTTTTTTTTTGCGTAAAAATGCACGATTTCTGCGCTAACGCGATCCCTGACTAGAAAACGATACAAATAGCAAAGTAGTGAAAGCAACTGCAACTGATATTACTACTATGGAGCTCCGTAAAGCTAACACAGAAATGTCCGTTGATGTGTTTGTCAACCTCCTCATCACAGTTTGATACATCCACCTACTCAGTCGTAAGTTAAGTCTTCCACCCGCCCATATATTCATATATCAGTTTTCCACCCAACAAATTCGCCATTTTGTTTTCCCACCCATCCATTCGTTTAAAATTCCTTTTATTCACTCATAATTGGTACAATAGTTCACCCATCAACAAATTAGTACATTAGTTCATCTACCAATTAATTTCTACATTAGTTAATCCATTAATCAAAGGGTACATTAGTTGCCCAACCCTTCAAATGGCATATTAGCTCATCCAGTTACCAAATAGTACATATTACGTTTACCCTCCCCCCAACCAATTGGTACAATAGTTCACCTACCAACAAATTAGTACATTAGTTCAACTATCTATCAAGTGCGAACGAGCAAGACAAAACATAATAAATTTTGATGACCATCGAAGCCAATAAAGTTGTATAAATATACAAGCTCTATATGGGAGCTGCTGTTAACTACTTACGAGTGACAGGTCGTATATGGTCATCATTCAGCATATCCTCTAGATTTGCAATTTCTTCCTTCACTGACTGCCGGTTCTTCTGCACAAACAAAAAAATGAGTGTCAAATAGCGATTCAAAACTACAATATCTTTTCTCTTTTGAGGATAGAAACCATTTCCGAGACTATATAAATTTTACGCCACAAGGAGTTTTAAACCACATGGACCTCTAAATCTACAATTTAACAAGATGTTATCAAGAGAAAAGGCAGCACTTTCTCCTCAATTATTCTAAGATCCCGAGTAAGGGTCTAACAATCTGCAGATGTTACAGCTAAAGCAGCACTTTCTCCTCAATTATTTTATGATCCTGCAAAGGATAATTGTAAATAATGGACGAGGCGAAGCCCAACAACAAACTAAAAGTAACAAACTTTAATAAGCAAGCTGAGTTCACTCCACTGCAAGGCGCGCCTTACACAATGAACTTCAAGCATACGAGTCGAGTTTGAACAATTTAATTAAATAAGTACATAATTAAATTACATATTAAGTTCAAATAGAATAACACAAAAATAACAAAAACTTGTTTCAGGAAAATAATTTTAAAAAGACAGAATTCTTAAAAATCAACGCGAAGAAAATAATTTTCAAAGCAATTACGAAAAGAAGCTTTTCTCAATAGCTGATTTTAAATCACAAATTAAAATCAGCAAATAGCTTGTTTTAGACTTAATCAGCATATCCTTTGGAAGTTAGTTCAACGTTTTAATAAAATTTGAAATGTTTTCTCACGCCGCCATCCCCCACTGAGAAGTACCGAATCGCAAGATTTCTTGTCAAATTAACTCAGGAATCTGTATATTTTCGCTGCAAAATTTTCGCACCATGAAACAAACCAATGACAACAATTGCAAATCCAGTATTCAGTAAATCTGGCCATAGGCTGAATTCCATGATTTAAAAATCCAACAAAAAAACTATCTAAAAATGTCCCAAACTGCTTCACAAAAAAACTCAAACTTGGCAAATGTATCTAAAACTAAAAGTTGGGCCCAAAAGTTGTGCCCAAAACCCAGCGAAATTAAATAAAGTAGAATCGTAACGCTTGTGGGATGTGGCTGGAATATAAAATATGACTGTGTTGCACATGCGTGCTGGTAATGATGCAGCCACTAAATAGGGCACTATGGCCTCGCGGGTCTGAGGGACTAAGCCCGTACTGAAAACCCTTAAAAAGATTTGAACTGCTGACTTGGATTTGTTTAAATATGTAGTCCTGCTTCATCCCCGAAACCGTTGCTAGCATACCAATTTTTTCTAGGTTTTACTAGTTATTGGTCTGAGAAGGGTCTGACAAAAATAAACTGGTTTCAAAAAAAAGGGTTTGTATCAGTTTAAGACAACTTGAACCAGTGCAAGAAATGTTACACTGGATCTAAATAAATTGAATTAGTTCAAAATGATATTGAACATGAACTACAACATGTTTGTTTAACATTTTAGAGGGAGCTGACCTTTATATAGTTATAGTCATAGTGCCCAATGTAATGGCTCTCAAGTTAGCCATTAGCTAACACGTTTGTACCTTCGATACTTTAGCTTATTTCAATAGCCACATCCCACACGCATTGCAATTTTACGATTTCAATTAAATCAGACTTACATTGAATGGATATATTTTAATCCCAAAATCTAATTTTGTTGGTTCTGTGATTCTTTTGTCATTTTGTAGGAGCTGAAATATCGACACGAAGTCATTTCTGTTCACGAAACCAACAAGAAAATTGGCATAAGGTGAGAAAACAGAAAGTTTAAGCAATAAACGTTTTATACAAATTGTGTAAATTTCAATTGACCTTTTTAAAAGTTTAAGTCGAACTTTTGTTTACATTCAAATTTGATTGCCCATTCTTGTTCAAAAGCTTTAAAACGAGAAGAATGTTTTTCCCAATATCAGGATTGGCGATACAGTTTGAACAAAAACAAATCATTAAAATGTAAATTTTTTAACTGATTGACTAAAAAAAATTTTCTGTACTTGCTTTACATCTGTAAAATTTGGCCTATAAGACAGAGGCCCGAGAACCCGGGTAGCGAGGCCGCGGGCTTCTAGCCAGGCTTTTATTTGAGCTTCTATGTACAGTTCAAGTTCGCAATAACCTGTGCTCCGAAATTGTTCTTGCATCTGTTCCGTAACCGACGCCAGGTTCAAATTGTTTTGACCATTTTCAATAATATACCAATTAATATGACGTTTTGAGCGGTTTCGGCTAATAATTTGATAAAGTATTGTTGTTTTTCAGTGAAAGTGCACAGAATATGGCTTCGCTTTTGACTCGAATGTGCCTTAAGTCAGAGGTTATAGAGGATGGAAAGAAATTGAAAGTTGAAATTCCACCGACCAGAGCAGATATCCTTTTTAAGTTGCTGTTGCATATTGACATAGAAAATCAATAATAAAAGACAAATAATTCTATACTGAAATATGAAACTTGGTTAGAAAGTGAAAAAGAAAGTGTTAAATGTCAAAAACATTTCTGACTTACTCACTGGAGCCCTTAATCGTCTGGTTTAGGGTTAGAGTGAAATAGAATCGTATAGCAAAAAAGAAGAGCAGATACGTATGCAAGATGTATATCCAGCAGAAATGGACAAGAAGTTACCCAGTTACTCGGATCCCTATTTGAGTCTCTGTAAGTTGGTGGGTAGAGCGTTTGATGGTTAATCAAAATGTTGCTGGGTTCGATTTCCGTTTGTGACTACAAATTTTTACTGAGAATTCAACTTGAGTAATATTTCCTCTCTAAGAAACAAAAAGCTCTTGAATAAATCCGAGCTCCTGATAAAAATTGATGACTTTCTGTTTGTGTTCCCGTGGCTCAGTGTTACTACGTCCCTCTAGTTCTGGAAGGTCAAGTGTTTCATTTGGTTTCGGTCTTATTTTCAAGCCGACCAACCTCACTGCAGTTACTTTGGCCCAGGATCTGGTTTGTTCAAAGGCAAGTTAAATTTAACCATGGTTTAAGCAAAAATTACAACAGGAATTGCAATGGTTCTGACAATATAGTTTGTAGATTTTCCTTAATTGGCCAAAAAACTTGTTTGTTCCAAATTCACAACTGAAGTTCGACTGTGTATGTCCTGAAACAAAACAAACAAAACTATGGGTTAAAACTTTAATGATATACTTTTAATTTAATTTTTGTTTTTGCGAAATAAGTGGTTACCCATTTTTCCTCGAGAGGCCAATGTTTAACCCTGGGTTAAAACTGGGCCCAGGTGTTGCTGCAGTTTGGCTTTTGGTTTTGGGGGTCTTCAATAATTTTCAGATCTGGGATAATCCTAAGGGTTTGATGTAAGATAAATGTATGGTTTTCGTATATATACGCATTCTTATATTTTGGTTTGTGTCCGTTGAAAAAAAAACAATGACTAAAACCGTTACTTAAACGCATAGATACAGCAAATAGATTGAGATATTTTATCACGATTGCTTCACGTCTGTTTCATTGATTTACATAATTATTTACATATTAGTGGGAAATAATAGATTATTTAATTAATATCATTTAATAACTATAGAAAGCAATCACAGTCCATTATCAGTGTGATAAAGATTTGCATCAGAAGCAGTTGTTATTTTATTATAATTTATTTTGTATTTCCAAGATTCTTAGTAATTAAAAGACAATAGTGTACTGTATCTCTTCAACGAGTGGATTATGGGTACTTAATAAAATGCAAACATTATACATTTCTGTGACATCGTGGAAGATGT
Source organism: Zoanthus sanctaehelenae (assembly GCA_028564885.2). Taxonomy (NCBI): domain Eukaryota; kingdom Metazoa; phylum Cnidaria; class Anthozoa; order Zoantharia; family Zoanthidae; genus Zoanthus; species Zoanthus sanctaehelenae. The sequence continues at coordinate 18,032 of JAOTRI020138344.1, forward strand.
CGCCATTGCTTACGGTTACAACAATGTAGTGAAGACGATTCCACCCACCAACACCATAGCGAACCAGGTACGATCAATTGTTAAAAATGGATCAACGGTAGCTCCGTCATGTATGAACCTAAATAGTGCCTCGCCATTGACCAAATTCAAAAATATATCGGCCACGCGGATTAAGTCTGGGGCGAACATGGGAGCGAGGCATTTTAGGACACGGTCAGTGGGACGTTTCCTAAAAAACGTCGCTCGCATGCTCGCCCCCAGACTTAAACCGCGTGGCCGCCACATTTGAATCCGGTCTATATACCACGATGTAGAGTAAACCTATAGAGTAAAACCTTTATTTCAAAACGGATAATAATATATCTTCAGTTAAAAAAACTGTTTTAAAAGACATCCGTTTTTAAAAAGTCACAAAATATACTTATGTAAATTTGAAACAGTTATACATAAAAATGACTAAAAAATGTAGGGGAGACATCTACCGCGTATGAAGGACCTACCTTTTCAGCATGCTAGTTGCTGCTGATAATAAGGATTGCAGATTCATCTCATTCAAAAATTTCTCGCTGTTAAGGTTAATTGCTACCAGCTGTTGGGTTCCCGCTATTTCGCTGAATTTACCTTTTGGTACGCAAAACGAAAAGTTTGCTACTTTATAAGCAGCAGTAAAATGTCAGTTTGTAAATATTCAAAGCATTCGAATGAAATACCTTTTTTTAAATGACAAAAAAGGGAAAATGTTTGAGGATTTTCATTTTTAAAGACTTTCCTGCTATTCTACCCTTAAAAGTATGGCAAATAGATTTTCGTTTTTCAAGGTTTTATTCTTTTACTTCGTGTAGAGGACACAGAGTTTTAAACCAATCATAAAGCTTGTTAAATTCAGTGTCCTGTACACGAAGTAATACCCAGATTTTAGTTAGAAAACCTTCACATATTGACGTTGAAGCAAACTTGGTATTTAAATTACTTTTCCTCATGCCCTGTTTGTTCGGTTAGTTTTTCCGTTTTCTAAAACTTTGGACTTCGTACTGGATGATTTGCTTTGACTTGCTTTGACAAACTGAACCATTAGACTTATGACCGACCATGAAAATTGCAATCTATACTTTGTTGTTGTTTTTTTTAACTATTGAAGGAGAATAGAAGACTTCCTCGCATGTTGAAGCATTATGTTAATATAAAAACGCATTAATATTTTATAAATCCTTTTTATGGCTCATAGGTTCCATATTCTTCTCAATATCTTGTGAAGGCGAATGTGGTAACTGATTTCTGATCTCTTACAGTTCAAGTTGAACAGCCTTTGTGACTTGCTAAGGCAAGAAATTGCTCAAGCTGGTTTCACTGAAGTTTTAAACTTTGCACTGGTAGGTAAAAAATGGAAAGATAAAACTTGGGATATGAGAAGATATTTTATAGGAACTTGTTATCCACGTTCGTTATTATAATTATATTTATTGTATTAATTATTGTTGTTGTTGTTCCTGCACACTGAACTTCCATGTCAGCGAGTCTCCTCATACTTCTCGTACTTCTCTTAGAATTCTTGCTGTGCTTAAACATACTCTTGGTCGCTATTCCTATCTCTCTATTCGTTTCTTAGGAACTGTTCCAAATGTACCAATTACAATGTTTAGTTATCTACTCAGTTTTTTTTATATATTTTTTTAATCCCTCGATAGCTAAACTGTGATATTTTTCCATTTTCCCTGTTGAGGTCGGTGTCAAGTAGTATTGCAAATTTTTTTAGTTTGCAGTATTTTTTTTCTCGCATTGACGACAATCGTGCGAGGTCTTCTTGCTTCTGTTACATGGTCGGCCGGTGTCGTAAAATCCCACACAGATTAATAATTTGAATGTTCAATATCTAATTGTTGTAGTGTTCCCGAGACGATGTGTCCGAAAAACTCAAGAAGCCTTTGAGTGAAACAAAAGCAGTCCACATTTCTAATCCTAAAACTCTTGAATTTCAGGTAAGTAATGAAAACCTTCCATAACTACTTCTCTCTTTCTTAGCACCAAGACTGTAATGAAATGCCGTTGGATAAACGTAGAAGCGATAAACTATTAAACGTTATGTATACTTTTTTTCTAGCCAATTGCAACGTCGCGTGGATGCAACGAACTGTCCACACAATTAATTAGATAAAAAATAATCTAGGAGAGATTTATGTTCTTAATGTTTTCTTTAATTAATCAATTTTGAATTGCGATTTTAAATTTATATCTTAGTCCAAAGATTTAAATAGTTTACAGCCACGTTTGGAGAGCAATAACTTAATGTTCTGGTTTTGCTTTAAAGAATTTTTTTCAACTGCCTGGTTGTTTTTCACTGGCAGGTTGCTAGGACAACACTGTTGCCTGGGGTGCTCAAAACACTTCACTGCAACCGTAAAATGCCTCTGCCTTTAAAACTGTTTGAAATTTCCGATGTGGTGCTCAAGGATGATACGAAAGGTAGGTTCACCAAATCACATAATAACAATAATTCAGTAATAGTAAAAATGAAATAAGTTAAAAAAATAATAACAACAACAACAAATCTTTATTTTTTCAGAGTAAATGTACATATTTCTTATGAAACATAGGAACTCATATGGCGAGCGAGGTCACTATAATTAGTGAACTCCCTTAGTTTATAAACTTAAGTGACTATTGGAGAACTTTTACTATTTAGAAAAAATCTGTCGGCGCATAGTATTGAAAGGAAACAAATATTGACACATGTAAACCTTTCTTTCCCTGAATACAAGATAAAGTACCCTTCACTTTTACCAAAGTTTTCTGTTTTCTCCTAATTATTTTGCCTTTTATGATTTTCTTAATATAAAAACCCCGATGAGGGAATGATGGCGTTTTCTTCATTCATGTTCCAACTGTAAATTAAGCTTAAAATTTTTGATCAATTATAGTATATAAATATTAAAGAAAAGGATTATTTTGTACTTTAATCAATTATAGCATAAACATAAAGAAAAGGATTATTTTGTGTTTTAATCAATTATAGTATATATAATAAAGAAAAGGTCTATTTTGTACTTTAATCAATTATAGTATAAATAATAAAGAAAAGGATTATTTTGTACTTTAATCAATTATAGTATAAATAATAAAGAAAAGGATTATTTTGTATTTTAATCAATTATAGCATAAATAATAAAATTTCAAACGTTTTCGATCTACTTGATCATCTTCAGGTTGAAGAT
>JAOTRI020138345.1:0-10904 GCA_028564885.2 Zoanthus sanctaehelenae
GTACTCATTTACCTACCCCGGAAGGATGGAAAGCTAAGTTGGCTTAAGCGGAAAAGAAGGTCACACAAATATTCGAAATTCGGCAAAGTGCCGGGGATCAAACTCGGGACCTTGTGGTTGAAAAGCAGAGATCTTACCAACTGCGCCAACCACGTCCGCATCAAAAATTTAAGAACATGTTAAGAACATCCTAAGGCCGAGAAATTTATGGTAAAATAATTCATACAGATTTTATGATAAAAAATAATTCATACAGTTTAAATGAGAAATTACCTTAGCTTCTTGACTAAAGTTTGCAGATAACAATTTTACATCACAGGTTTTTCATTACCAAATTGTAGTTCTCAGGTATAGTACGTGAGACAAACTGGCAAGAATGTTAATACAGTTTTATCTCATAACTAACACAAATTATGACAATTATTCAAAATTAGTCAATGAACAAAACTATTATGAGTTGGATAACCAGATTCCAGTAGACATTCAACTGACTTATGTCCCAGTGTCACTGAAGAATAACTTTGTTTATATGTATTTATATTGTATAAAATCAGTAAAGATATTTTAAGAACATGCATGTTTTTAAAACAACATTTGAGGCTGATAAACCAAAAATATTTAAGAACGGTCAGCCTCAGTCGAAAAATTCGACATTCTTTTTATAAAAAAAGATAGTATTGATAGTTTAACCTCAATGGTTTGTTTTAAGGGATTTGTTTTGAAATTGCTTTGGTTACCATCTTGACGTGACTATTTACTAAATGCATTTTATCAGGAGTAAGATATGTAAATCACATATTTTCAATTCTTTGCTTTAACTCAATTGATATTGCAAATGCAAATTTGGTAATACCCTCAAAATACTTGTAAAATAAAGCTAGTTTTGCAAAGGGATGAACATTGCATCATTTTGTAAAGTAAAACGATTTTGTTAACAAAAAATACCGCATTTCTTTGATCTTAGATATGGAAAAAGGTTAACAAGCATTAAAGGAATGGCGCACAAATTATTTTTTGTTTTTTAAAAGGCCACAAAAATATATTGCAACCGACAACTTTATTTATCCCAACTTTGAAAAATTGGGGATTATTTTATCCTTTTTTCCGACAGACTAACCAGCAAACGCAAATGTAAAACACCAGGAAATTCAACTGGTCTGGCCTTGATATGACTTTGCGGAGCAAAGACCCGTCCATTTTTGTTCTTGATATTACTGCGTATATATTTTTTAAGAACGAGGAATGTACAGGAATAAATTCCAGAGAATGTCTTTGCATTCTCCTAGTTATGAATATATGTGAAAGAAAAGAAAGAAAAACTTTCTTGAGGATGCACTAAATTATAGAGGTTATGTTCAATAGAAATATTTTGTTTGCGATCCGTTTTCAAGTACAAATTCGTCAAAATTCATTTAAGTATCGCCAGGAAAACAACGTTAGTTCTTTTTGTTTTTCTGCCAAAAAATGTTTGGAGAGAAGGAATTCGAACAAGGACTGACTGTTAATTGTATGCATATCTAATTATGCACCTGAAAGAAGTTAAAACTACAAATATTCAATTGTTTGTTTGCTTACCTTAAAGGTAGCTGGCCTTGCAGTGTCACTTGGATCCTGTTTAATTAACTTCATGTATCTAGAACCCAAAACATTTATCATAATGAGAGAGAGATATTCCTACGAGAAGGAACGTGGATATGGCGACGAGATAGGACCCATAACAGAAGAGTCTTTGAAAAAGGATGAAAAGTATATTGCAATGACGCACCGCTTTGCTTGTGTTCACGGTTTATCATCCATGCTCAACATTATGGCGTTTACCGGCTGCCTTATTCATCTATGGATTTCCACCGCCTTGAAGACTGTTTGACACTCAAAAGGAAAATGGAATCTTTGTCCTTGCTCGTATTAGGGATTGGTTTTCAAGTAATTTTCTCAAACTGTATCGCGCAAGCTGTGGTGTGAGCACTATTTTAAATGCAAAGCTTATAGCATGTACATGCATTAACTTCTAGAAAAATGGCATATTTGACTCCAAAGTTTACATATTTATGAAATAGTAATTGTATGTCTAACAATGGCCACGAAAAAGACGCACACAAAAATGGACGAGTTAACAAAATAGAGGAAATGACGTATATCTGAGAAAAAGTGCTGGTCATACAGCGACCTGTAATAACTTTCCACAAAAAGCTAAAACAATTAACTCTAAATTTGCAAAATAATAATAAGTAATGCAGGTACCTTATTTATCGGCACGTCCACAAGCCAAGCGATATTTACAAAAAATTTAACTGCGATAGCTGGGTGGTCAGATAATCTTTTTGAAATTGAAAAATTCTTCTTATAGCAAGTCATTTTTGCCAAAAAGCTTTTTGTACAATTACACTAATTGTGTATTTTACTTAATAAAGAAAAATTTTTTAATTGTATACGTAACACCTTGACTGTTATTGCATTCAGCTGGAACTGAAAGGGTAACTTCATACTAACTGTATTATTGTACAAATTTGAAGTATTTGAAGTATTTATTTACAACTTCAGTTGATAACGTCCTCATTGTTCTCAGCGACAACTGCAAATAATATAACAATATAGCTGATGTTCGCGGGCGTAAATATGTTTTGGGCTCGACTCAGGCTCATTTTAAAATGAGCGCTGAGAAGGGCCCAAACATCTTTACGCCCAAGAACATCAACTTCATTACTATTATTATAACGTTGGAGAGCATCAAGCACAAAAACAAGAACATTTTGCTACTTCAGAAACGCAGATATTTATTTAATGAAAGTTGTGTTCTAGCGGCGGGCTCTAATATATTATAGAGCCCGCCAAAATGCCCAGATAATATGCCACAATGCTCGCCAAAGTTAATATAATAATTATTTTAACGTTGCTCTGACTGATAAAATGAACTAAGGATCAACGAGTCAATGGGAAAATGGTATGCCAGTCTGTTTAACCCTTTCCATACCACAGCTGCCATACGGTGGCTTGCATGACCTTGTGAATTAATGGCCAGTACAGGTTGTTTGTGCAGAGATATAACAACTGTTCAAGTTGTGAGATCAGTGAGAGCTCTCTGTTCAGTTCAGAGGGTTGTCTATACATCTTATGTGATCAATGGGGTTTTCTGTTTGATATGGGAAACAAGAAGAGGGTTCAATAATAATAGTTTGTATATTACTTGTATAACCATGATATTGTGTTAATGTATAAGGTGAGCATAAGCCTAGCCATATGGCATCACCTTGAAGAATATGTACCTCTTTTGAACATTAAAATATATACTTTATATTTTATACCCTTTGTGGGTTTTTAATGAGATCCTGGTGTTCCAGCTAATTGTGAGTGTCTAGATCAATTGTCCTGAAGAGCTACAATGCAGTGATTCATCTTGAAAATTGTTTGAATGGGTACAGTGTATTCGTCAGGCAGAAATCAATGGGTCCGAATTCAAATTTAATGAGTCAAAATTGTAATCAACGACTATAAATGTGAATTGAGGTTCGAAAGTTAAGCCCTCGACTGCGTCTCATGCTTCACTGGTCAGCTCTCGAATTCTCCCAAACATGCGCCTCGGATTTCATAGCGCTATGAAGGCACAGAAAAAATGTTTTATTTCTTAATTGAATTTTACTTCTCATTCTCAAAGTAATTCTTGTTCTTCCACATGACTTACTCGTAATCATTGGTACACACTTTGAAGGCATTCTTTACCTCTTTGAGCCACTTGTCTCCTTCTTTGTGCTCTGAAATAATCTCTTTAAAGCTGTAATAAACTCAGCCAGGAGCGTTCTGGAACATCATCATTCTGACACTAGTTAGTTTTACCTCTTTGTTTTTCTTCTTGTGTGCAAATTTATACAAGAAGAAAAATGCTATCACAGCTGTTTACAGCATGCAATTAGGAAGTCAAAGATATTAAAATGACTCATCCTGTGGTTTCTATGTGGCCCTTTGTCTCTTCAGCAAATATTCTTCTTCTTTTTCTTCTTCTTCATATTATTATTACTATTGTTATTGTTATCATTATAATTATTTATTATTATTATTATTATTATTATTATTATTATTATTATTATTTAAAACATACATCCGCACAACATGACAAACACGGTTAGGACACCGGCCAAGGTGCTGATCAGTATCTGCAAATGGTTAACCGTTCACGTCTTCTCGGATAAAGACGTTACACCGTAGGCCCTCAGAGACGTGTTTTTGTGTACGCTTGTCTTAGTGTCCAATGATGTAAAGGTTTCCGTCCAGGTCCACGATACAGTGGTAAAAATGGTATCTCCAACTTAGCAGGTCTTTGGCCAGCTAGAAGACTTGTTTGACACCTAAATTTTTGGTTTTATTTTTTATAGGCAATCGTGAACTGCATGTAGCATCAGCAATAACATTCTTGCCTTTGGCAAGTGATATAAAGCAAATGTTTTTTTCTATAATCTGTTTTGATCCTGTGTGACTCTTACAACTAGCCCGATGTATGTCTACTTGGACACCCTGTGGTTAAGAGTTACGCATCCTCATTTTCTTGTGGTCGTCCTGTTACAGAGCACCATGATAAAGTAGCTAACGCTGATATCAACTATACCTACAACAAGCAGTAATCATAGATTAATGAAGTGCGTTCGATAATTTAGAGGTTGGATAGGATGGCGATTTTTTTAGCACTGTGGTAACTATCACCATGCCACACGCAGCCACATGAAATCGAGGTCGAATGTGTCGTCCCAAGATGGCGGCCAAAAGCTCAAAACGGCTCGGATATCATTTCCGAATCCCGCGGGACATTCCGAAAACACACCTGATTAGGATGCGTTCTCCCAACACGGCCCGGATATCATTTCCGAATCCCGCGGGACATCCCGAAAACACACCTGATTAGGATGCGTTCTCCCAACACGGTCCGGATATCATTTCCGAATCCCGCGGGACATCCCGAAAACACACCTGATTAGGATGCGTTCTCCATCGTCGAACGCAACAATTACACTGACTGGACAGTTTTCACTTTCATGGGGTCCACAAAAAGCTCTATAACGGTTACGTTACCACGAATGAGCTGGCAGCGCGGCATGTATACTTAATCCAGGCGAGAGCGAGGCCATTTTGAAAAAAATTAATCTATACACAGCTACATTTAAACGTCAACACACAAGTAATGGGCTGAAACTAAGTTTGAACACTTGTTAAAGGTAAATCACGAAAGAAAATATAAAAATTCTGTAATAGGCGAAATGTCGGCGTCCTGCATTCTGATGAACTCTGTTTTGCTATAATATCCGAGGATTCTATCGGTAATATTAATTTGTATTTTTATCGATTAGTAGATTAATACCAAATTAACTAAACCTCGCGGCCTCATGGGCTATTGACTCGTAGTGCATTTGTTCTCGAGCTATAATTGTTAAATATTTGTAATTTTTTCCAGTTTTAGTGTTGTGTCACCCTTTATGCACATTCTCTTAATGAGTATTGCTATGTTTGCATTAAAATTAAACGTCTTTTAAGTTTAATATCTGTGCCCTCACTTGTAAGTCCATACAATAAAACATATTGGACGTTGGTTTGAAGAAATGAATTTTATTTTCTCCCGTTAACAACATTCAATTTGGTCGCTTTTAAAATATTGTTTTCATAACGTGAAAATAAAATTCGTATCTCCGCGCCATTTGTGCAATATTTTCTATTTATCACCCAAACAAGAAGTATAGTATGATTTCATGAGCGATTGCCGATGTTGTGAAAGCATTAGACTTTAAGCAACAGGGAGGACTGCGATGCCGATATCGACGGCAAAGAACAATTAGTAACTGTACAGTAACTATACGATGAAATGCATCTAGCTCGGTTCCTGCACGATGTTATCATTACAACTGAACACGAAAAGCAGTTTTGAAATGTTGGCACTACGAGGACCTAACAGCAAAAGCGTTTTCCTATTCGTTTCATATAGTATCAAGGAAAAACAGTTTTCTATTCAAAACGTTCAAGGCAAGAAGCTAAAAACAAAACCTAAAGAAATGACAGAACTTAGAGGTAATGAGCGATTCAGATATACGATTATTATGAGAAGGTATCGTTCGCGTTTGTATCCTCGTTGCTCAAGGCTACTAATATTTACATCGCGGTAACAACTGAGTCTCAATAACACGCACTAACTCGCCACTGTAGCTTGGATTGAAAATAGACTGACAAAACAAAGGGAGGCGATAGCAACTATGTTAGCACTTGTTAAATGAACCCTCAAAGCAAAGCTGTTAGAGTGGACTAGTTAGGAAAGAAAAGTACAATATTTCTTTGTCTCATGTAATGTACAAGGTCACGGTTAAGATCTTTTGTTCTTGGTGTGATGCTTCATTACTTTATTAGCCGTTTGCTCATTTACATCTCAAAGCCTGCAGGATCACACTTAGGATCTTTTTCTTTCCTAGGTGTGATGCCTCATAGGTCTATTGAGCAAGCGCTCATTACTGGGTTACTTGTGGAAAATCAAGTCATGAAATAGGTTAGCTTTTCCGTTCTTGTGTATCCCAACGTTCCTTGCGGCATGAGCTCGACATACAAGCTTTATTTTTGAAGCCCAGTAACCACTTCAAGACCGTCTTGTTTACAACTCATCTCCCTTTGTGCACAGTTATTGTCATAAAAAAGAAAAAGGAAAACAATAACATAGAACAAAGAAAGTCATCACGTTTCCTGACCTGCCGACTCTACTAACTTTGCTAATATTTTGTTTTATTTACAATCTAAAAAAGTACTACACTCCAAGGCCCAGTTGTTCAAAAGCCGATTAGCACTAACCCAGGGTTAAACGTTTAATTCACGATCTTGTTTCCAATCTTACAAGGAGAGTTTTTAACTGTAATTTTGGGATTAGCAAGACTTTTCCTACAAAAATCCAAACAGTATTAATAGATATTTACCTTTTTTTTAAAGAAGAAATTCCAGTTTGGATTTTCGCTTAACCCAACTTAACCAGCCTTTGAACAACTGAGCGCTGGTGAATACAAAACGACTCAAGATCAATAATGCGATAGCTGCTCCTCTAACATTGCAGCCATATTGTCATTATCATCGTCGTCATCATCATCATCATAGTCAGCGCCATCGTCATCGCTTGGTGTTGACTTCCGAGTGTAATCATCCACTTCTGAATCTCCATTCTCAGAACTGGTTTCATTTCTTTTTCTTGATGACACAAGATTATCATTCCGTGTTCTTTCGACTTTCAATCTTTTAGCATTCTCTGTTCTTCCCATTTCGTCTTCACTGTGCCCACCTGGGGATGACAAGGATGAAGAAGATGATGATGACGACGAGGAATTTTGGCTGCAGCTGGAAGATGATGAGCTAGAAATATTGCCAATAACATCGCTTTCATAACTGGAGTTCATCAGTTCCTCAACCTCCTTATCCATGTCTTCCACTTCTTCAGACGAAAATGATAACAGGGGGTTTATAGATGACATTAAAAAATCTGCACTGCTAGAAGACGTTCGAGGTGTCTCAGAATCCTTAACTACAGATTCCTGCTTTTTATCGTCCTTGAAACTTTTTCCTTTGAGATTTTGAGGGGTTCCCCTAGGGGTACTTTGTGGTGTCCCCTTGGAGAAGGAAGTTCTTAAGTACTTCTCGATGCCTTCCACGGGAAAAAGCTCTTCGTCCACCCATTCCCATCTCTCTCCACAACACCACAACCAGTTAGGGTTAACAAGCTGAATTTGGGGAACCTTGATTGCATGGTATGCCTTCTCTGTACCAAGGCGTGCTGCAATCACGTGAGTAGTGATATTCCTTGAAGAATCAGTGTCACAAGGTCTAACTAATTTATTACTAACATTGGCTCCGAGAGCACAAGCAAGCCGCCACGGTTGGCTTTCTTCTGGTTCCACATTGGTAGGTATAACACCTGTGAAGACAATATTTGCACCGTGGAGTACTCCACGACGTAACTGGCTTACTACAAACTTTGTGTCTGGTTTACCTGTTTCAGGGTTGCAGTACATTTCTATCTCAGGGTTTTGTCGGGGGATCCCTTTTTTGTCGTTGATCTTGTCTGCCGTTTCATAGAAAGTTTTATGAATTCCTTTTAAGATATCCTCCAGGTGAAGAAGATAGTCATCATGGTCGAACTCGGTTTCCACTTTTGGAATGTCTGTATCTATCTGTTCGGTTACACCTGAAACAGTTTAGAACTGTGTAAAGGGGGATTATAATGGCAATGCATGACATCTGATAACTTCCATTGTTTTAAAAATGAGTGTGACTAAATATGTATGTTTACTTAAAACTAAAGTACTAAACCATTTTGATCTAACAAAATCATCTTCAGAGTTTTAACTCTGAAGATGATCTTGTTAGATCGAGAACATGTAGTCATTTCGTTTTTAACTAGGAGGAATTGCGCCATTGTTTTGTTAAGTCTTAGCTACCCCACTCCCCACAAAATTAACCCACCTTAAAGAGAATCTATTTCGTGGAAAACAACACATTTCCACAACTTATATCTAGTAGTTATAAAAATATCTTCGGCAGGGAAATAACAATAGAAGAAATGTTTGTATTGAAACGAGCATCTATTTCTCAGACGACAAACCTACTGAATCCTTAATTAATATGACTGAAGATATTAGTACAACCACTAATTTATTAACGTAGGTATATATTAAGCCACTAGTTAGCAGTACATTATCCGATGCATCATCTATAAGAACCACGTTCAATGAACCGTTTCCCATGTGAGTTCCTGCAGCTGAGTGGGTAGAACGACTGTTAGGTAATCATAAGGTCATAGGTTCGATTGCCGTTTGGGACTAAAGTTTTTTCTTTCGAGAAAAAGAATCTTGTGACAACACAAACAGTTGTTCTATACTTACATAGTATGCAGGATGCAACAGATTATTTAAAGTGTGAATGTATTCCGCTTCTAGTTGGAGCCGTAAAGTAACTGCGAAGAGGTACGCTTTTGTTTTGATATCAATTTGATTGGATTTCATTATCTTAAATTAATCCTGGGTATTACAAATGTTTAAGACTTTGGTTTCTTTTTGTTTACTGCCTGGTGCAAAACCGATGGAGAAAAAGAGGAAAAGGGAGTTAATGGATATGATGGTATTGAAGGAAACAGTGGGTCAGATCGCAAAGGTGAATAGAGTGAGATAGTATGGGCAAGTGTTGATCATAAGAGGGATGATGGAATGCTTTGAGAAAAGCAATGGAGTTTGAACTAAAAGGTAAGAGGAAGCGAGGAGGACCAAAGAAGATATGGAAGTAGCGCTAAATTACTTGGCCTCACAATTTCAAACAACCTTAAGTGGAATGCTCATATCGAGAACGTTACAAGAAAAAGTGCCTCTAGACTGTATCTGCTAAGACAACTCAAACGGGCAAACGCCGATCCCAACCAGTTAGTGTGCTTTTACGTTACTTGCATCAGGCCTGTAACGGAATACGCATGTCAAGTTTTCCACGACTGCCTCCCTCAGTACCTTTCCGAGGACCTTCAGTGAAAGGATTCAGTGACATGCCCTCAAGATAATCTTCCCAGACCTAGACTATACTACGGCTCTTGACGTCTGCAACTTGACATCCCTCCACCAACGCCAAAAGCAACTGACAGAGCGCCTTTTTAAAGAAATTAACGACAAAAACGATCATAGACTTCAAAGCTTATTGCCGCCTCGTAACACCTCTGTAATAACTCTAAGAAGAAGGCGAGCCTATAATGTTCCTATCTGTCGAACAAATAGATTTAAACAAAGCTTCTTAATGTATAATAGTACCAAACTCTACAATTCTTAATTTATGCATAAATAGATACTTTTTAATTTTTACTATTTTTATATTATTCTCAAATATCTGAACTCCGAACGATGATCAATGAACAATGAATTATATATATTATATTAGACTCTATAGATTTTAGGAATTTTCATTCATATTTTTATATTTGTAATATATTGCTTATTTATTGTTTAATTTGTAACTGTCCGTAATCCAGCCCTTTGGCTGCAATGGATTTTATTAAAGCTATCTATCTATTTCAGGTAGGCAAATATATATATGTTATCTGGGTCAACAAACTGGTTAGGCCAGTGCTAATGCAAACGAAAGTCCTTAAGGATCCTAAGCAATGAGGATGCCCATGCAGCTTATGTTGCTAAAAACAAAATTTCCAAAGACCTTTATTAGAGTTCTAGGGATGGGATACATGAACAAAAAGGTTCTCAGTATTTGTGTACCTCCAAGAAGGAACATTGGAGACCTTTACATCCGAGAACCAGGATCAGGACCAGGACGAAAACGAGTTTTGTCGCACGCACACTCTGAGCATGCGCATTACGGCTGTCATGGTCACGCAAACATAAAAACCTGTCCTCCTCCGATGGTCGGCGACGACATTTACATGAAAGTTCTCCTCGCCAAAACAAGTTTTGAAGGTACGTTTTTTTTTGTGGAGATTGATATTAAAGTTTCATGGCTAAAGCAAATAACATCAACACTGATCGTAAAATTAATTTTACTGAAATAAATGATGAAGCGGTCAACGAATCGTTACTTTCGTTAAATAAACAAAGACACATTTGAAACACTTGAAAGTGTCAATTACGGCCATTACTTTCATCTTACGAGTTGGTCTTTGACTGCTCAACTATCGAGTGTTCTAAATGAAATCTTATATTTCTTCTTAAGTTTTACGATAAAAAATAGTGATTTCTATACTAGCTTGTATTGAACACTCGGGAGGTTTAAGGCATGGCTCCCGACATTAAAAATGGCAAAGATCATTAAAAACTTAATATCTCATAGAGGATTTTGCAAAATGCTATCAAACTTGGGGACATAAAAGAATACCAATGGGAATATATATAAACATGTTTTGTTGCTATGGAAAC
>JAOTRI020138356.1:0-10904 GCA_028564885.2 Zoanthus sanctaehelenae
GCCTGGTTGATCCTTCCATGCTTTTTATGATTTCTTCTGTACGCGTTTTAAAAGCCGCGAAAAAACTTTTCCCTCTAAAATAGTAATCCACTTGAAAGTAGGAATTTTCCCAGGTAACGGGCGTCCAAATTCTAACTCCTATTTCTATATCTTTATGTCTAGCTCCAGTCAAATCAACAAAGTACCAATTTTCATCATCTTTATCTGGAAGAAATCTGACTGTATCAAATATTCCTCTATTTTCTTTTTTTTCATAGTGGGCTTTCACAGCCTCAGCCCGCGCTTGCGGCACTTTGTCTAACATTTCTTTAAAGCTTCTTAGCTCGCTGTAATCGCGGCCTTTAACAGACTCAAGAAATTTCTGCATGATTTGTTCTTCCATTTGATCTTTCCTCAATAATTAAATTTTAGTTGGAAGTTTTCTCCACCACCTCACTAATCTTAGCAAGCAGCTTCTTATCCACAAAATCATACAGCTCTTCAACTGCTGCTCCAGAGCTTTCTGGTTTTATACGGATGATTTTTTTATATTTCTTATGTTCATAGATCCACTTCATTTTCAACTCTTCTTCACAGAATTCAAAATGCTTTTTGGTTTCTTCCCAGTTTTCCCAGTTCTCAGGGAATTTTTCTTTAGCGAGATAGCAATCCACTTCAAAATGGGAATTTTCCCAATTAGCAGGCATCCAAATTCGAACTCCTATTTTTATCTCTTCACGTTTAGCTTTGGTGAATTTAAAAAAGCACCAATTTTCATTACCTCGATCTTGAAAAAATTCGACTGTATCAAATACTCCTCTATTTTCTTTTGTTTTGTAGTGGGCTTTCACCAGCTCAGATCGGGCAGCCGGCAAGTTATCTATCATTGCTTTAAAGCCTCTTAGCTCAATGTAATCGCGGTCTTTAACAGAATCAAAAAACTCCTGAATGATTGGTTTTTCGTCCAGCTTTCTCTTATGATCTTTCCCTAATAATTGAATTAGTTTTGTGTATTGCCGAAAAGCAGAGATAACATCTATGTTGTTGCTGTTTAAGGCAGCAATTTTAGCGCACTCAGAGAGCCAGGCATGCAGGTCTTTTTTTTCATCTTGGTAGGCGGGCAACCGTATTAAAAGTTCGTCTATTTCTTTTATTTCTTTTGCTGTCCATTTCTGGAGATCACTTCCGTCTCCTTTTTTATCTGGCGTTTTATTAGGATCTAACGTCAAGTAGACTATCGCCACTACTTCACATCCCTTCTCAAGTCCCTTCTTCCATTTTCTCTCCACTCCCATTTTATAGCGTGGCAGCTGTCTTGGCTGGTCAGGTGCATCGTTGATTTTATTTTCAACGATGATGGCTTTTTTCTCTTCAATGTTTGAAATAAGCAGGTCTACACGTCCCTTCTTAAATAAAGGATGTTCAAAACCACGACCACTGGGACAAACCTCAGTTTCTACTTCGATGCGTGTGTCTGGACCAAATTTTGCTTCTTTTAAGCCCGCTAATTTATCTCCGCCCAGCTCTTTCAAAAGGCGAATGAAGCTCGTTAAATACACCAACTTCCCCGCTTCTTCCAAACTTAAAAGCTGCCCCAAAATCTCGCTGTGGTATTCTTCATAATGCCATTTCTTAGTCGTTAGCGTGAAAACGTTAAAGCCCGGTTCAACTGTTTCATCCAGCTTAGCATACTTCTGAAGAGAGCTTTCAGCAGCCGTGAGAGATGCATTAAAATTCTCATTAAGGGACACTATCTTTTCTTCCGAGAGATAAGGCGAGTAAAAGCTTAAAGGATCAGATTGTTCATGTGTATGTATCATAAGAGTACTATATCATAAAGTCATTATTTTTTCAATAATTTTTCTCACTCTTCCCCACGTTCCAGCACCTCCACCGAAACAAAAACTACTTCACATAAATAAAGGTTTGATGTCGTTCGTTTTCAGTTTTATTTTTTTCTTTTGCTTTAAAAAAGACAGTCGTTCCGACACAGCAATATCCCCGCCGCGCGCTAACCTATTTTGTATCAGCGCATAATACTCGGGATGCACTTCGCAGCTAAGGAAATCCCGCTCCAGCTGGCGGCAAAGCACCAATTCGCTCCCACTACCGCCAAAAAGAATAAAACAAAGGTCTTTTTCTTTAGTGGCGGCTTTTATAAGCGTTTCAATCAAGGGGAGCGGAATTTGGCAGGCATGAAAAGCGGAAGGAGACATAAAGTTAAAGTAAAGTTAAGGTTGAGTTTGACTAAAATTTATTGTATCTTTGTTTTTGAAAAAAACCATCATTTTTTAATTTTTTCCTTTTAAGGGCTCACAAATCGGGAATAACCTCCGCTCTCAATAAAAGACAAGCAGCTCTTCGCCCTCTCTGCGACACTTTTTTTTTCTTACTCATCTTCCGGCCGCTGCTGCACTTCCACCCTAATTTTAGAAGGAGAGAAGTTCACCACCCGAGCCGCCTCTAGCTTCTTGTGCGCCACCTGCAACAAATAAGCGCCAGGGCGCTCCACCCTACCCGTCTTCAAGAAGAAAAAAAATTCTTCTGCCGGTACGAAATCTTCCGCTTCGGTTTCTAAAAGTTTATATTCCACATTAGAAATGAAGTAAGCTTTGGAAACAAAAAGGCCTGCCTCATCAAAGGCAATGCTTAACGGAAACCCGCCAGGCGCAGTCCTTAAAAGGTACTTGGGCTTAACGAACAGCTGCACCATAAATTTACGCTCCCGGTCCACCTGCACACTGGGGTGCAAACTGCGGTTAAGCGCCACTTCAAATTCTTTGTTAGCCTTAAGACCGTCCACCGAGATAGGCTCCGTTTTTAAGCTGGTGAGGTCGCGAAGAATTTCCTCCGGCCCCGAAACCCACAGCCGCTTAGGAGAAATGAGCGTGCTAAAAATTTTAAACTCGCTATCGGGGACGCCAGAAAATTCGGGCTCCACACTCAAAATTTTTCTACCCACCGAAGAGAGCGTCACCTCCACTGTGGAGGGAGAAACTTTAACGCTGCGCACTCCCTCCGGCAAACCCAAAATCCGTGGCACCAGTTCATACTCTCCCTCCGCCTCTCCCACCAAGTTAACCTGGGCAAAAACTTTATTATTATCTACATCAAAAAGCCGGTTGCGAGTTCCACTCAAAAAAACCGTAATGTTTTCCGGCAAGGGATTAGCGATGGCCATGGCCTCAGACTTTTCCAGTCTAAGCGGCACGAAGATGGTTTTCTCTTCCAAATCTCTCATCTTAATCACCACAAAAAGGCTCAAAGCAAAAAAGAAAGAAAGAAATTTGACCGGTAAATTGCGACGAAAGAGATCTAAGGAAAACCGCTTCCAGTTAGTCTTTAGCAGTTTCTTGACGAGCAAATACCAAAGTCGCCTTAAAAATAGAATGAAGTTAGGACGTTCCATTTAGGTTACCCTTCGGATTAGAAATTTTTACTAACCACCGGTAGAAAGTTTTTCTTCAAGTTTCTCCTAAGGGTTTCAAGCCCAATGCTTTGGTTAAGAACTCCTCTTTCTGCTAAAGAAATGGCACCAGTTTCCTCGCTAACAATCACAATAAGCGCATCAGACTGTTCGCTAAGGCCGAGAGCGGAGCGATGCCGCGTTCCTAATTTTTCCGTGAGATTAGTTTTGTAAGAGAGATTGGGAATGTAACAACCAAAGGCAATAATTTTGTTTCTGGAAATGAGCGCGGCTCCGTCGTGAATGGGAGACTGTTTTTGAAAAATAGCATAAAGCAGATTCTTGTCGATCTTAGCCTGCAGCTGGGTGCCGGAGGTCTGCAAGCTCAAAAGCGAATCGCGGCGCTGCAAGACTATCAAACAGCCAATTTTATCTTTTTTGAAGCTTTTAACTGCATTAACAATCATGTTGATACTGTCTTTTTCTAGCTGCATTTCGCGAGTCAAAACTAAAGTGCTACCAATGCGATAAAGCGCCTGCTTGATTTCTGCTGGAAAAAGAATGACTACAGCCAGCAGCATTAGTGAAACAATGCTAGTGAGAATAGTACTTAAAATTTCTAATTGAAAAAGTGCCGCCAAGACTGTTACTGCAATAATAATCAAAAACCCCTGCAGCACCGGAAGCGCCCTAGTTTTTGCCGCCCCAACATAAACGTTATACATCAGTAGGGTGACTAAAAAAATATCTACAAAGTCGGTGAAGGTGAAGTTTTCGAAGACAAAAAAATATTTTGCCATTAGCAAAGCAGAAAAAAGCAGTTAGTGATTAAAAGGGAATAAGGGCTTGATAAGTTTTAAGCAGGTCACGCATGGGGTCTGCTTGGTGCACTCGAAGTAAATTAGCGCCCCGCTGCAAACAAGCCAGCTGTAAGCCCAAAGTGCCAGGTAAACGTTCTGCCACTTTGCGCTCTGTAAGAAAACCTACCAGGCTTTTCATAGAAACTCCCACTAACAAGCCGCATCCCAACTTAGTAAAAGTTTTCAAATTTTTAAGCAGCTCCAAGTTATGCGTTAGCTTTTTACCGAAGCCAATGCCAACATCTAAAAGTATTTTTGTTTTCGGCATACCTAAAGCGTGCAGGTACTGCAGTTTTTTTTCTAAATACTCCCGCACTTCAGAAACCACATCATCATAAAACACCTCCTGCTGCATAGTTTGAGGAAGGCCTTTTTTATGGACTAACGCGAGCGGAATACTCTTCTCCGCCGCGAAGTGAAGCAACTCATTTTTAGAAGCGTCGCCGGCGGAAATATCATTTATTAAATCAATACCATGGTCGAAGCAAGCGGCCGCTACTTCTTTTTTGTAAGTGTCAATAGAAATTTTAAGTTGCGGGTATTTCCTCTTCAAGCAAGTTATTATCGGCAAAACGCGTTTTAATTCTTCCGCCGCAGAGATCGGCTTGGCCCCCGGCTGAGTGGACTCCCCCCCTACATCCACCAGCTCCACTTCATTCTCTAAAAAAACTTCTACCTTTTTTAGTATAGCAGTGGTGGTTTTGCTCTCGGCACCATCGTAAAAAGAGTCTGGTGAAAGATTTAAAATGCCCATCAAATAAGGCCGGTCAAAAACGAAGCGACTTCCATCGAGAAAATGCAGTTCGGGAATGGGGTCAGATAAAAAATCAATCATTAGAGTAAGAAAAGGTTTGGTCGGCATAGGAAAGCCGCAGTGAATGGCTGGTAGCGTTTTTGTTGGGATGAGCTTGGGTGTAGCCAATCACCTTAGCGGGAATACCGCAGTGAGCGGCGACTGCTATCAGCTCTTTAGCGGTTGCTTCATCCGTATAGGCCTCTAAACGATGGCCGGCATTAAACACCGCAAAAAGTTCTTTAAGTGGAATGACTTGGGCTAGCAGAGCAAAAAAGGGTGGAAGAGGGAAAAGGTCGTTTTTAACATATTCTATAAAAACTGGTGGCGGCGCTTGGTGGTTTTTCAGGGGAGCGGAAGGAGCGGACCTAAAGCCGCCGAACCGCAGTGGCTTGGTTTGTCCACCACCAGTGAGGTGAATGAGTGCTTGAATTTTTTTGGCTTTCACTAAAGGAAGAAACTTTTTTACTAAGGGAAGATAGGTTCTGGTGGGAGCAAGCAAGGCTTTTCCCAGCGTGAGCTCTAGCGCTCCACTGTGAAACTGTCCCTCATTTGAAGCCACAAACGGAGCAAAGGGGCGCTCTAACAGAGAGTAGGTGCCAGAGTAGACCTGCGAGGCGGCGGTTTCTGCGGCAAAGGTCTCTGAAAAGCTCGAGTATGTATTACTTAATAAGGCATGGCGCGCCAGCGTTAGTCCGTTAGCGCCTATTCCAGAGTTGTAGCCCTTAGCAGGTGGAGGAAATTGTTTTTCATAGCTGCTTTCGCCGCTGGAAGCAAAACCCACTATTACCTGGCCGGGAGCGATGTTGCCGGCATCTAAAAACTGCTCCTTAGGAATGAAAGCTTGAACAGTGGCTTCAACGGAAAGCGTTTTTACTAAATCTCCCACATCAGCAGTTTCACCCCCCTGGTTAGAAACTGCAATTCCCTGCGCTGCCAGTGCCGCTAAGAAGGATTCCCCCCCCTCAATCAGCTCCTTCAAAACCACTGCAGGAATGCGCGCTTTGTTGCGTAGGATGGTGGAGGAGAAGGCGAATTCGTCAAACGCTCCTACGGTGAGTGCATCGTCAAGATTCATCACATAAGCGTCCTGCATAAGAGAACGAAAAATGCTAACCTCTCCAGTTTCTTTCCAATACAAATACGCTAAGGCCGGTTTACTACCGGCGCCATCTGCATGCAGTAGAGAATAGTAATACTTAGCCAGCTGTGCTGCACTTGGGAACTCCGCCTCGCTAACGCGACAGAAGGCGGTTGGTCTAGCGGCCGGTTTGAGAGAGGCCACTGCCTGATGCACTTCTTCTTTGTTAGCAGAGACTCCTAGCTCAAGGTAGCGCTTAGCGACCGGAGCGGTGGGGGAAGATTTTTCTAAAGGATTCTTCTGTTTCAAGCGTTTCAAGCCTATGGGGTTAAGGAGGGCTAAAAGGATGGAAAATGAATTTTACTTTGATTTGACTTTTTAAGCACCAGTACTCTTCAAAACCCTTACTTCTTAGAAGAAATTATACCAGAAGAGAATTAGCTTAACAATTGCTTTACTCCTACGCCAATTGCTGCGGGAGAATCCACCACTAAAACCCCGGCGTCTCGTAGCGCTTGTTTTTTAGCGGCCGCAGACTCCTCTACGCCCGCAATCACTGCCCCCGCATGCCCCATGCGGCGTCCTGGAGGAGCAGTCTCACCGGCAATAAAGCCACAGACCGGTTTCTTAAAGTGCTCTTTAAGGTACTGCGCGGCTTCTAATTCCATAGTCCCCCCAATCTCACCAATTAAAACTACCGCTTCGGTCTGCAGATCCGCCGCAAAAAGTGCTAAAATTTCATCCATCCCACTGCCCACCAAGGGATCGCCCCCAATGCCTACGCAAGTGGTAACGCCATAGCCTGCCTGACTAATTTGATGCGCCGCCTCATAAGTTAAGGTGCCAGACTTGGAAATAACGCCCACCGGCCCCGGCTTCGCAATAAACCCAGGCATAATTCCTACCTTAGCCGCTCCTGGAGTGAGTAAGCCAGGACAATTAGGACCGATAAGACGAGAAGTAGAACGGCGTAGCTGAGCCATTACAGACACCATGTCCTTAACCGGAATGCCTTCGGTAATAGCAACAATAACTGCTATGCCGGCGTCAGCTGCTTCCAAAATAGCCTCGGCCGCGAAGGGGGGAGGAACAAAAATTAAAGAAACATCTGCCGCAGTGGCGCGACGCGCTTCTAAAACCGTGTCAAACACCGGAACACCGCCGTTTTCCTCAACGAGGGTCTGCTGGCCTCCCTTGCCCGGAGTAACCCCACCAACCAGCTGGGTGCCAAAACGAAGGCATTCTCTGGCATGAAAGTTACCCTCAGAGCCGGTAATTCCCTGCACGATAACTTTTGAATTTTTATCCACTAAAATTGACATCTTTTTCTCCTAATAACGGTTTTTTTGTTAATGCCTTATTTTAAAGCAAGGTTAGACTGACTGCGGCCTGCTAACTCAACCACCTTAGCGGCTGCTTCTTTAAGTTCCAAACAAGAAACCACATTAAGTTTTTCTGCATCGATCAGTTGCTTTGCTAAGTCTGCGTTCGTGCCGGCCAAGCGCACCACTACTGGAACGGAAAGTCCCAGTTCTTTCACTGCCGCAATAATGCCGCCGGCCACTCGGTCGCAACGGACGATGCCGCCAAAAATATTGACTAACACTGCTTTGACATTGCGGTCTTGTAGAATAATGCGAAAGGCCTGCTTAACGCTCTCAACATTAGCACCACCACCGACATCAAGGAAGTTAGCGGGCGACCCACCCTGCAGTTTGATAAGGTCCATGGTGGCCATTGCCAAACCAGCGCCGTTCACCAAACAACCAATGGCACCGTCTAATTTAATAAAGTTCAAATTAAAGCGAGCCGCTTCTAATTCAGCTGGAGATTCTTCAAAAGGGTCTTGTAGCGCAGCAAGCTTCTTTTGGCGATAAAGTGCATTGTCGTCAAAATTCATTTTAGCGTCTAAGGCAAGTAAAGTTCCTTCCTTAGTGAGGACTAAAGGATTAACCTCCAGTAAAGAAACATCTAAGTCTAAGTAGGCTTGATAGAGTGAAGCGAATAGCTTTTGAGCGGCCGGCCAAAGCGTTTTATTTAGTCCCAAAGCTTTTGTTAAGGCCAGTGTTTGGAAACGCCGCAGTCCCAGTGCTGGAGCAATCCATTCTCGGTGGATTTTTTCCGGACTTTGCGCGGCTACTGTTTCAATCTCCATTCCCCCAGCTTGAGAGACCAGAAATAAATTTTTTTCTTTAGCGCGATCTAAGGTGATAGCGACATAAAATTCTTTTTCAATGTCAAAGGCTTCGCAAACCATCACTTTTCTCACGCGTTGTCCGGCGGCGCTAGTTTGAGGGGTGATGAGCTGCATTCCCAAAATGCGTTTTGCGCTCTCCAGCGCTGCTTTGGGGGTAGGACAAAACTGCACTCCCCCTCCCTTGCCGCGTCCTCCCGCATGGATCTGTGCTTTTATCACCACCTGCGATTTACGAGTGTCGGCAATAACGCTATCAATAGCCTTAGAGAGCTCTGCCTCTTTTTGAGCGACCACGCCGCTTTGGATTGGAACTTGATAACGATTTAGAATTTCTTTAGCTTGGTATTCGTGAATTTTCATAGGTATTTTTTAAGAGGATTAGAATTGCGACTAGCGGTTGAGGATAATAGCTTATAATTGTTTTAGTAGCTCAGTGCTTTATGTTAATTGCGTTAGTTTTTAATTACTATAATTTTTAATTGCAGTGGTAATTTCCCTCAAGTCTGCTCTTACCCACTCGAAAACATTTTCAAATTTTTCATGAATATGTTTTTCTAACTCTCTAAAAAAAGCAGTGTGGATTTTGTATTCTAATTTAAATCCTCTATGAGGGTCGCTGGTTTGGTAACTGTTTAAGCGCGCTTTATAATCTTTAGCGATGCCAACTTTATACATCCCCTTATATTTTGGATTTGAGATGACATACACATACTTTTTTAAGGGCTCATCACCATTGCCGTCGGTTCTTGTTGGCGGGACCTGGGTGTAATACACCTTAATCCCCGCTCCCTTAGTGCCCGCTTCGGTGGTAGGGTTAAAGTCAAATTTTCCCTCTGTCTCTTCAGTTAGTCTTCTTTTTACTTGATTATATGCCTCTAAAGACACATCAATCCCCACCCACTGCCGGTTTAATTTTTCTGCTGCGATGCAGGTAGTGGCGCAACCGCAAAACGGATCTAAAACAACATCCCCCTTATTGCTACTGGCTTTGATGATACGTTCTAATAATTTTAATGGTTTTTGAGTGGGAAAGCCGGTGCGTTCTTTTGCCATGTTATTAATACTTGGAATTCTCCATACATCGTGAACTCTTTTTCCTTCTTTGTTTGGAATTCCATACTTCACTGGATCACTGCTTTGATATTTAATCCATCCACTTGTTTTTTCGTGCGGCTCTCTTATTTTATTTTTAAATAAGACATTTTCATTTTTAACATAAAAAATAACCAGGTCATGTTTTCTGCCAAAAAATTTGTTACTTGAAGTGGCTCCGTTGTAATAATGCCACACAATCTCATTGCGAAAATTCTTCTCTCCAAAAATAAGGTCTAAAAGAATTTTAAGGTAATGACTCATCGTTGGGTCGCAGTGCAGGTAAATACTTCCAGTGTCCTTTAAAACCCGCCTCAGCTCCAGCAGCCGAATGGCTAAATAACAAAGGTAGCAGTAATTGTAAAGGTAATGTCTATTTCTTCTCGTGTTAGCAATACTTGACAACTCTTTTATAGCATTTAAGAATTTATAAAGTCCGTCGTAGTCTTCTTTTATGGTCTCTACCCATTCGTCTTTTACATCCTCCTCCCGAAACCAATCCTTAAAGCTCGCCCCCTCGGCGCTACTGCCAATGGGAGCGGTGAACACCTTTTTCTTATTAAAGGGGGGATCCAGGTAGATCAAATCAACGCTATTGCTGTTCATCCCTTGTAGGATGTCAAGGTTATCGCGGCAGAAGATAGTTCTGTTTTTGAAGTTATTCTGCAAGGCGCTCATGCTTATAAAGTGAGATAAAAAGCTAAAGGGATAAGAATTATAACATACTTTAAAATTTAAGTTTTTAGCACATAGAGAAAAAACTATATGAAAAAGAAATGTCGTCTCTTCATAGACGGAGCACAAGGCACTACGGGACTGGAGCTTAGGCTGCGGGTGGAAGCATTTAATAAGCGTAGTGAAAAAGAGTGTTTTGAGCTTTTAACAATAAAAGCCACAGAAAAGAAAAACCCACAAGCAAGAAAAAAACTCTACCTGGAAGCAGAGGTGGTGGCATTGTGCTTGCCAGATGAAGAGGCCAAGCAGGCAGTAGCCGTATTACGAGGTTTAGAAAGTCGTCCCAAGGTGTTAGATGCTTCCAGCGCGCATCGAGTAACAGAAGGATGGGAATATGGCTTAGCAGAACTAAAGGGGGCGCGGGAACGTCTTAGAAAAGCGCAATTGGTCTCTAACCCGGGTTGCTATGCTAGTGGGTTTATTCTACTAATGCGTCCTTTGATAGAAACAAAAGCACTGCCGCCAGAATTTACCAGCTACGCCTGGGGGGTTTCTGGATATTCCGGCGGCGGGAGAGAGTTAATTCAGCGCTATGAAACAGAGAAAGAATTTTTACCCTTTGCGCCATATGCACTGACACTAGCGCATAAACATGTTGAGGAAATGCAGCAGTACTCTCTTTTGCGGCATCCACCCCTCTTTCAGCCGGCGGTGGAGCACACCTATCGAGGAATGCTGGTGAGCTTGCCGCTCCATGAAAAAGTGCTGCAGCAAGCAAATTTGACTTTAGAAAAAATAAAGACTGTTTTGTTAGACTACTA